>JAWQFJ010025253.1:155000-222483 GCA_034096865.1 Theodoxus fluviatilis
CCAACTTACCAATACATTTCTCTTTTGATACAGATGGATGCCATTGGAGGAGTGGATTCAAGGGAGAAACATGATGGAGAAAGCCTGCAACATGAAGAAAGTACCAGCACCGTCACTTCCCATCTCACCAGGTCCTCAACAGATTCCGAGGTGCACCGCCTTGTCCATATCTTTATTCTACAAGATTTCTGTAGGGAAAAAAGAATAGTTTTGATGAATTAAAGCCAATTTAGTTTTTGAATTGTTTATTCACGTATCAGAAATAACTTTCACAAAAAATAGTTTAATAATGTGGCTTATTCCGTGAAAAGTTATCAAAGACCGGTTCTTTGCAGAAAATATTCTTGCTGAGCATTCCCTTCCAGGTTGACTCTTTGACATTCATCCAGTGGAGGGTGACTTGCAGATGTTGAACCATCTTGATGTAATCCCACAGGGTACCTCAACAGCAGGGGCATCTGACTGTGGTTATGATACCAGCAACATTCTGTATGAGGCTGAGTCACCTGACGAGCTGGCGCTGGTGAAAGCTGCCAGCACCTACCAGGTGATTAATATGAGATCACAATAGAGATGAAATATTTGTTGTGTTATGTACTTGTACCACCCATGAGGGAGGAGGAGACGAATCTTCTTCTCCTTGATTCTCCTCCTCCTCCGGCTCCTCCTCCGGCTCCTCCTCCTCCTCCAGTTCCTCCTTTTCCTCCTCCTGCTCCTCTTCTGGCTCCTCCTGCTTTTCCTTTTCCTCTTCCTGCTCCTCTTCTGGCTCCTCCTGCTGCTCCTCCGCCTTTTCCTTTTCCTCTTCCTGCTCCTGCTCCTGCTCCTCCTCTTTTTCCTTTTCCTCTTCCTCTTCCTGCTCCTGCTCCTCCTCCTCCTTTTCCTTTTCCTCTTCCTGCTCCTGCTCCTCCTCCTCCTCCTCCTTTTCCTCTTCCTGCTCCTGCTCCTCCTCTTTTTCCTTTTCCTCTTCCTCTTCCTGCTCCTGCTCTTCCTCCTGCTCCTCTTCCTGCTTCTGCTCCTCCTGCTTCTTGCTGCTCCTCCTGCTCCTCCTGCTTCTGCTCCTCCTCCTGCTCCTCCTCCTTCTGCTCCTCCTCCTTCTGCTCCTCCTCCTGCTCCTCTTCCTTCGCCTCCTCCTCTTCCTCCTCCTCCTCCTCCTCCTGCTCTTCCTCCTCCTCCTCCTCCTCCTCCTCCTCCTCCTCCTCCTCCTCCTCCTCCTCCTCCTCCTCCTCCTCCTCCTCCTCCTCCTCCTCCTCCTTTTGCTCCTCCTCCTCCTCCTCCTCTTCCTCCTCCTCCTCCTCCTCCTCCTTTTGCTCCTTCTCCTCCTCCTTTTGTTCCTTCTCCTCATGCTCCTCGTGCTCCTCCTCCTCATTGGAGTAGTAGTAATAGTAGTAGTGGTATTAGTAGAAGCAGCAGCAGCAGCAACAGCACTACTAGAAGTAGTACATGTCGTATTGGTTGTGGTAGAAGTAGTAGTAGTAGTGCTATGGAAGTATTTTTTTTTCTTATTATATTGTTTCATCGTAATCTTGTTTAATTTTTGTCATCAGTGTATGCTTGTACCAAAGGAAGCGATTTACAGTTTTTCTATGGTTGTTAATTTTAATTTCTTAGCATTGCATGTAAATGAGTAAGTAACCTTCAAAGATAACCAGTATGAGGTTCTTTACTCAATGTGTTTACTTTTCCGATGAGTTTACATGGGCTTTATTTGCTTTTAAAACAGTTCATTACAATTCATCTTCCATGCAATACGACACCACTACAGCCAAGAAAACAGAGCAGACACAGGCCAATCTTGTAGAGGAGGATGAGCGAAAGAATGGCCACTCATGTTCTTGTATTCCTGTAGGTGCAGCTGCTACACAGGACCCCACACAAAGTGACCCTCCGTCTGCCCAGTGAGTGTTCCATATGTCTATTGAAGTTGCTCAAGTTCCAACTGATAAGCAGTGCATCAAGTGGCTCCAGCTCTGTGTTGCACTGGAAACTGGACAACATTTCTAGCCAACTGACAGATAATTTGTTCTGATGTTCAAGGTTAACTTTCCAATGTTATTGCATCAGTGTTCAGCGACTCAGTCCTTAGATGAACCTGTAAACTCTAATAATACAAATGGTGGTCACAATCTCCTCCTATTGAAAAAAAACTTTTACACACACACACACACACACTAATTTAACAAAGGTTTTACATGTTTATTTAAAGTAAGAGATTAACTCAAAAGATTTAAAACCACATAGATGTATTTTCTATGTGTTTATGCTTTCAAATCAGCTCCCTCAGCAGAAGTCCTGTAGTGTATAGAGATGCAATAAATGAAACTGGTGCCTGGCATTTATGAGGCCATTGTCCTAGTAGCGGTTTGACTTCCTTGCTCTCTTGATGCAGATGGTGAGCTGCTGTCTTTGAAAGTCCTGCACACCTTGAGCTTTGATTCCACACGGAAGCGCATGTCTGTGATTGTCCAGAACCCTTCCACGCAAGAAATTTTTCTGTACACCAAAGGGGCGGACTCCTCCATTGTGGAATTGCTGGATGACAAGTACAGAGGTGAGAGTGCAGGGAAGCAGTTTATAGTGCTGACTTATTAGCTGATAAATCTTATCATTTGCAGATGGAAGGTTCTGTATTATTTTATGAATGATGATAAATTTGGTGACTTTGATAAATGTGGCTTAATATGCTGTCCTTATATGTTATGCACCTCAGCATTGTCATTGCTTTCTTAGGTGATCACACCAAGGATTCATAACAAATTAAAAAACCCTCGTATACTCAAGTGATGCAGCATCCCATTGCTTTTACACGTTCTGATTATACTGCTTTATCAATTTGGTTCAATGCTTTAGTTTAAAAGAAATCAATTTCTCTTTTCAGAGATGTGGTTTTGATGCATATGAATTTCCATGGATTGTATGGTACATTCTTAAATATCAAGCTACTTAATTGCAGTGATTAGGTTTGGAAACTAATATTCTGTTGAAACATTTGCCTTTTAAAAATTGTTGGCAATGTGCCATCTGTTGTTTCAGATGGAGAAGAATTCAGGCAGATCCTGGCAGACACAATAGCTTGCATGAATAATTATGCTGTTCAGGGCCTCCGAACACTCTGCATGGCAAAACGCGTAAGGATTTCTTGGATATTGCTGACTGCCCTGTATACTGTTGATGCTAAATGGAAATGTGCATAGTTTATATCTATTTCTTTGTTTAATTATTTATTTATTTGTTTGTTTTGTTTATTTATTTACTTTTTTATTTATCAATTTTATTTAATCATTCATTCATTCATATATTTACTTATTCTTTTATCTGTTAATTTTTACACACATAATTGGATGTGTTAGAGAAACAAAGAAAGAGACATTCTTATATCTTATGTTCCATCCTTTTGTGAAGATGCCCCAATGGAGGGATGTGTAAATGCTCAGGTGACTTTGTGAAGGCACACTGGTAAAGGGACGTGGGATCTAAAAGGAAGAAGGGCGTGATGTGAGGGGGAGTCACTCCCACCAGGGGCCCATGGCTCTACCACAGTTCCTCTCTACAGACAGCACTTGGGAGAGACTCCACATGACCCAGTGCACTTTCCTCTGCAGAGGCTGAGCGAAAGGGAGTACCAGGCCTGGTTGAAGCAGCACAGAGAGGCGGAGGCTGCAATGCAGGACCGCCATGTTGCTCTCATGGAGTCAGCCTGCATCATAGAGCACAGTCTGGAGCTCCTGGGTACTGAGCGTGGGGAAGTGGACGCCTCTGCTGTCTCCAGTCTGGCACTTGCTGAGTGAACCAGTAGCTGGCAGTTTTTAATGGTCATTTATACTGTTCATGATTTTGGAACAGATGGACATATACACTATCAAACAACAAAACAAAGCACTAACGTTTATTTCAAGAATGAATAACTGGTAGTGGTTGATTGGGATGGCATGACTGCCAGTGCACATCTTTCTATTCTGAAATAGGTGAGATGAAAGTCTATGATGAGAACTTTGTCTCAGCATGCAGCAGTTTTCAATCATCATTGATTCCTGCTTCCTGGTTTTCTTCACTTCATATTACACAGCCTGTTTAACACTGTCCAGATCAGCAGTCATTATGAGTGTTGTCATGTGTTGCTGTGTGTTTGCCATGCAGGCGCTACAGGCATCGAGGACCGTCTGCAAGATGGAGTGCCAGAAACTATCAGGAGGCTGAGGCAGGCTGGCATCTGCATCTGGGTCCTCACAGGAGACAAGCAGGTCAGGCAGGCATGGCTTGCAGAGTAAGGAAACTAGTAGAGCAGCAGGAGGAGTTGGAACAGGAGGAGGGTATGGCTGCAAATTCAGCAGACAGAGAGACAATAAATGAAGAATCATGATGATAAATAAATTTATACACTGCACTCAACAAGGAAAAATATAAGCCACTCACAAAGATGGACAGCATGCTGAATGGACTGTGTGAAAATGACCAAACAGATGGTATTCCAAATGGGGAACATGCTGTCAACTATTTCATGTCTTCAGTACTTAAAAAAAAGTGATTGCATTGTGACTGATGTAAGTGTCATTGATGTGTTCAGAGCGGATTAGAGTGGATTGGAGTGGATTGGATGGTTCTGATTTGCACCTGCAGGAAACTGCCATAGAGATTGCCTATGCCACTCACCTCATCTCGGAGGACCAGGAGGTCATCATGCTGAATGCCAAGGATGAGGTCAGTGCCCTCAAGCCTGGCTGTGGTCAGTGTGCTCTGCCTTTGATGTTTGAAATTGCAAGTGTGTGTGACCAAAAGTATTTCTGTTGCAGAGACAGATGTACATTTCTTTTAAAGAATGTGCACATATGTGTTTTCCTGATTTAGAGGAGAACATGCAATTGTGCGCATAGACTAACTTCAACAGAAGAATTTTCCAATTATAAAATTCTGGGAGCTAATTTATTCTGTCTAATAAATACCTTTGGTTTATGTATGCAGTAATTCTTCATTTAAACAAATGTAATTATGCTCAGTTTTTCATCAGAAGTGGGAAATTGAAGGATGGTATTCCAAATTCATAGAAATGGTCCTTGACGGCTAAACTATTGCTTTTTATTTGCAGAAATGAAAGTAAAGGCACTGGTACCATTTCCTTGCTCTCCAAACTAGATGTACCTGGGCACTTTCTTCAGAAGTCGAGCGAAAATGATGATGGGTTATGTTTTTACCTCATCTATTACTATGTTTATACTTGGATGACCTTGCTCCCATTTGACGTACAGCATCACTCTCTGTGTCTTCTGCAGGAGGAGGCAAAGGCACTGTTGAAACACCATCTGCAGCAGACGAGGTGGGACGTGAGCACACTGGAGAGAAAGCAAGGGTCCCCAACGGCTGTGGAAGAGAGCAAGCACTATGCACTCGTCATTGATGGCAAGACTCTGGCCTTTTCTCTGTCTGGGCAGGCCATGGAAAAAGACTTCGTCAGACTTTGCCAAAAGTGCAGCTCAGTTGTGTGCTGTCGAACCACTCCCATGCAAAAGGTAGTGAGTGGCAAATGCTGCCAGCCAGAGTTTTTGTCAGTGATTAGTAAAGAGCATGAGTGTAGTGTAGTTTGCAACATCCCATGTCCCTATAAATGTAGCATAACGTCTGCCAATAAATAACATGTTACGTGTGGATCAAGAAACACTGCACTGACACCTGGACCAGATGGATTTGATTGCTGCATGGTTTTTTTCTGGAAACTCATTGTTGGACATGCTCAGTGTATTTGCCACCATTTGGGATATGATTTTTACACCATAAGTTTTCATCTAGAGTTAATGTGTGGAGAAGATATACTAACTCAAAATGAATAATGTACACATCTTTTTACAATGAAGATTTTAATTGTGTTACTTCTGAAAACATTTGAAAAATATACATCTTCTCTCATAATCTTCTTTTCCTTTTCTTTTAAAAAAAGGCAAATGTAGTCAAAATGGTTGGATCCAACTTGAAGAAGAGGACACTTGCTGTGGGTAAGAAAACTTTTGTCTGTGAGTTTTTTCATAATCTATGGAATTTGTTCGCTGATGCAATAAAGTTAGGTAAAATACATCCAGAATAAATGCCTCACAAAAAGGCATTCGTTAAGAATCAGGTGGATTGGAGGAGTGGAAAACTGAGCTTGCTACCCCTATCATTGGATAATTGTGGATATTTCCTACGTAGCCATGGATGTTTTTCCCCAGGTGACGGTGCCAACGATGTGAGCATGATCCAGTCGGCAGAGGTGGGGGTGGGCATCTCGGGCCAGGAGGGCATGCAGGCCGTGATGGCCTCAGACTTTGCCATTGCACGCTTTCGCTTCCTGGAGAAGCTGCTGCTGGTCCACGGCCATTGGAGCTACCACCGCCTGGCCAAGTTTGCAGACTTCATGTTCTACAAGGGGCTGGTAAGGATATGTACCATTGGTCTGTGGTGAAAGTTGGTTATGTGTGTGTGTGTGTGTGTGTGTGTGTGTGTGTGTGTTTGTGTGTGTGTGTGTGTGTTTTTGTGTGTGTATGTGGGTGCATGCATGCTTGCATGCATGTGTGTGTGTGTGTTTGTGTGTGTGTGTGTTTGTGTGTGTGTGTGTGTGTTTGTGTGTGTGTGTGTGTGTGTGTGTGTGTGTGTGTGTGTGTGTGTGTGTGTGTGTGTGTGTTTGTGTGTGTGTGTGTGTGTGTTTGTGTGTGTGTTTGTGTGTGTGTGTGTGTGTGTTTGTGTGTGTGTGTGTGTGTTTGTGTGTGTGTGTGTTTGTGTGTGTATGTGGGTGCATGCGCGTGCTTGCATGCGTGTGTGTGATCTTTTGTGGTTTTTGCCTGCAGTTGGTGTAGCACTTATCTGGTAGTTCCACAACTTCCAGAAGTCAATATGGAGGACTTGAATGTTTCTCCATAGCTTCTGTACATGCAATGTGACCCATAAAGTATTGGCCTTGGAGAATTAAATCACTCTGATTCCATCTAGGTGTGTGTGTGTTTGTGTGTGTATGTGTGTGCGTGTGTGTGTATCTGTGTGTATGTGTGTGTGTATGTGTCTGTGTGTGTTTGTCTGTGTGTGTGTATGTGTATGTGTGTGTGTGTTCGTCTGTGTGTGTGTGTTTGTCTGTGTGTGTGTGTTTGTCTGTGTGTGTGTTTGTGTCTGTGTGTGTGTGTGTTTGTATGTGTCTGTGTGTGTGCGTGTGTGTCTGTGTCTATGTCTTTGTCTGTGTGTGTGTGTGTGTGTGTGTGTGTGTGTTGCAGGTGACTAACAAAATTTCAAACTGCATTGCAGGTGTCTGTCTTTGTGGTGTTCTGGTACCAACTGTACAGCGGCTTCTCTGGTCTGGTGATGATTGATGGCATCTACCTGATGCTTCAGCACAGTGTCTTCACCTCTGTGCCCCCCATCATCAACGGTGTCTTTGACAGACCTGTCTCCAGCAGCATCCTCCTGTCCCAGCCCTCGCTGTACAGACTCTGCCAGCAGGGCAAGGTGAGGGAGGAGCAGGTTGTGGGATGAGTGGTCTTGGAAGGAGAGATGGACAGATGGAGATATGAAAAGTACTGTGGAGGAAGGAAAGAAAGGAGGGAGCAGAGATGACCAAAGGTGGTATCAGGTCCAGCACAGCCACTTGCTGAGTCTCAGTGAGGCAAGTGCAGTGAGGGGCTGTTGCACTGGCAAGGACTGCATGGCCACAGCAGATGCTGCCTTCGACCAGCTGTCTGTATGGATCACAATGCATTGTCTTTGGAAACTAACAGATGCCATCATTGCAGTGGTCAACATCATCATCGTCATTATCATCATCATAATCATCATCATAATCATCATCATCATCATCATCATCATCATCATCATCATCATCATCATCATCATCATCATCATCATCATCATTTCATCATGAAGTAATCACATTTATCTAGTTTTTCATATCCCTTCACCATCAGAACAAAAAACAGTAACATATTATCATGTCATTGTAAAGAATTTTAAAGCTTTTGAGATATATTTTTTTCTTTCTTACATTTGGACATGCAGGGCAAAGTGAATGGGTGTGGCTGCTGTTGCAGGACTTGATCTGTGCAGTGCTTTTGTGGCAGCGATGTAAGCATCTTTGAAGTATACATAAATGCATGCATGGGTTTGATGATGATGATGATGATGATGATGATGATGATGACGATGACGATGACGATGATGATGATGATGATGATGATGATGATGATGATGCCGATGACAATGTTGATGGTGAAAAAAAGTGATGACCATGAAGAGTGAGTCAGGCTCGATCTTCCAGGGTGGTTTGATTGCACAGATGGGTCTGAATGATCTGACTCTGTCCCGACGCCCCTCAGTAACCTCTTTGCCTGCTTGGGGCCATCCCTGGCTAAGCTACTGGAGCAGGCCCCAAAAGCCCAGTAGTCAGGAGTTCCTTCTGATGAGAAAAGCATGGAGCAGTTTTGCCAGAATGTTGCACTTTCTACATTGATGATGACACCAACAACAGGATTGACAAAAAGAAGTGATGACAATGACAACACCCAAAGAGAAGACAGATATGTGACTAAACCCATTGGATTTCTGTCTGGTGCATTTCAGGCATACACAGCCTTTGGTTTTGCCTTCCTTGTGCTGGATGCCTTCTACCAGAGTGCCGCTCTCTACTTCATCCCGCACTTTGTGAGTTCTGAACTGCCTAGCCTGTCTATCAGTGTTGATGTCTTGCATTCTGTGTTACTCTTATACTTGTGGGCCAGTCAGAATCGATTTTCTCCATTGAATTACAGTATGCAATGTCAGCTTTGGGTACTTGTAGATCGAGTTGGTACAACCCATTTCAATCGATGCTCTGCTTTAACATGTAGGTAAAAGTAGTTTGCAGTCATTTATACTGTAGTATCCTTGTGCAAAATAAATAAATAAATAAAAAATTTAGGTTAGTGTCAGTCAAGTTAAAATTTTTGTTTCTGCAATCCAGGCCTATGGTGGCAGTGATGTGGGTGTGTGGGAGTTTGGCACCACCATCACCGTCAGCTTGATTCTCACCACCCTCCTGTACTTGTCTCTGGAGACAAGCTCCTGGGTAAGTCCGGACTCTGCTCCACTGATTCAGTGCTTGCCTCGCTGTCTTGACATTGCTACTCAGATCCTAGAGGCGCCTCCTTGGGCAGGTGTGTAGCTTGCTTTACTTCTTTTCACCCTGGAGTAAAACCTTAGAGAGCATTGTAGGCCACTGTGATGTAATTGATTGGGATGCTGCGGCTACTGTATCAGGAATGACTCAAAGCACCTCCTCCACCACTGCTATCAGATCCTGCCAACCAGGGAAGAGACTGCTGGCTGCAAGAACAAGACTGGAGAGATTAGAAAAATAATTTGTTCCTGACTCACTAACACTTTTAAGTAGCATAAGATCAGAGTTCTGAAACATCATGGCTCATTGATTTATTTTTTATGCAAGTGAAAGCAACAAGCCCAGAGGGAGGGAGTAGCGGTGGAGGTGAGGTGGAGGTGGGATGGGGTGGTTGGAGGTGGGGTGGTGGTTGGGGGCAATGATTGAAGAGTTTTTTTTCTCAATTCTGTAAATAAGTCCACTATGAAATTCTATTCATTTTCCTAAAAACTAATTATTTTAACAAGTTTCTATATGTACATACTCCATTTTAACACTTGTTTTTCTTATAATTATGTGCTGGACAAGAAACAATATAAAGGCAATGAATAATGTCTGTATCATGAAAGAGAAACACATTGCAGACTGTGTCATAAACTTGTCATTTAATTGCATCTTGAACATCTGTCATCAGACGTGGATGCAGTGGGTATGCCTGGCACTGAGCTTTGTGGTGTTCTGGGTCACGGCCGTGGTCTCCAATGCCATTTTCTTCACCTCCAACCACCCCTCCAACCCCTACTTCGTCATGGAACACGCCCTGTCTGACCCTCGGCACTCCCTCACCATCGTCCTCTCCTGCTTGCTGGCCCTGCTACCTAGGTGAGAGAGCACTGTACATGCATATGCCTGCATGTTTGCTGCCTGTGTATGCATGTGTGAGTGCAGTACTCAGCTGGGGCTGCTGAGCAGCTGGAGTTTTGGTGGCTGAGCTCTGGGTGCCTACTCTGGTACTGCATGCTCCCCAGGGAGTTGAGATGGTGTTGGAGTGAAAAAAAGAGGTAGCCCGATGACCAGGGGGTATATGTGTGCTGTTTGAGCATTCATCAATGGGAGGAAAAGACACAATATAGAAAAGAGCACTTTTACCTTTACCTTTACCTTGAGCAGGGGAGGCCCCGAGCAGTGGAGGCCCAGAGCAGGGGAGGCCCCGAGCAGTGGAAGCCCCGAGCAGTGGAGGCCCCGAGCAGGGGAGGCCCCGAGCAGGGGAGGCCCCGAGCAGTGGAGGCCCTGAGCAGGGGAGGCCCCGAGCAGGGGAGGCCCCGAGCAGTGGAAGCCCCGAGCAGTGGAGGCCCCGAGCAGGGGAGGCCCCGAGCAGGGGAGGATGCTACTGGGCCTCCACGTGTATGATGGTGTGGACTTGTGTGTTTGTGATTTTGGGTTTGTGAGGATATATCTTTGGTTTTATGCGTGCTGTCATGTGTGCCTGTGTACCTGTCTTATAAGTGGTTAGTGTGTAAATATATGTGACGGTGAGTGGGTGCTTGTGTGTAATCATGTGTTCATGGAGCTGCATGTTAAAGTGTGTGTGTGTGTGTGTGTGTGTGTGTGTGTGTGTGTGCATGTGTGCATGAATATTCATCAACTTTTTTTCCTCACAGCCCTGACAATGTTTCTCCTCTTACTGCAATCATGTGTACCATTTAATGCTCTCTTAATCATCAAATATAAAATTGCTGTTAAGGTTATGCATTATGTAGTCTAACTCGGTCATCAGAGGTGTATTTTCTGTGATGTTGTCCTGACATTATTTCATCTGTAGGTGGGTATTTGTTGTGTCTCCACTATGTTTTGCTTCTGTTTTGGCGCAGGTTGGTGGTGAGGACCTTGCAAGTGACTCTGTGGCCAGATGAAGTCACTAGGGCCAAAAGGAAAGCTGCCGAGACTGAAAAGGAAGTGGAGATAAATTCCAGTCACAAGGTAGACCCCACCTTGGTGAAGTTTACTGACGGAAGGATCCACACTTGGGCTGGTGTGGGCCAAACGGATTCAGAGATGGAGGCCTTGTCTGCAGCAAACTCTTGACGGTGCCGATTCCACTTGAATGAGTTGTGTATGTGGCAATGTTGGAGCTTAACATGACATGTACTTTTTTCATCCACAAATTTTTAATTGATAGTTTTGATTTTTAACATTGGCACTGTAATTGTAGTAATTTGCTTAATGCACACGTAGCATTGCGTATCAATACAAAGACAATTTGTTATAACCATAGGATGGGATTGGATGAATCTGGTAAATACATTGCCTAGCGCAAGGTCAAAATGCTCTTCTAGAAAAATTGGTGTGAAGAATTCTGCTTTTAGCAGAATGTAAGAAAAGTTCAATGATTTATGTTGAGACTGTCTCTCTGTTAATGAGATTGCAAGAGAACAGGTGATATGAATCTGTTAATGGATTCATTGGTTCTGTGTGTCTGTTCTTAATGAACTTTTTAATATGAAGTTCAGCTTGAATGTATGCATGAAATGCTTTCAAAAGTGTGTTCTTGCCGGAGAGAATGCACAATTATTCTTGTGAGGTTATGACGGTGCATCAAACACCTGAAATGGTCACAAGAGTTTTCCCCAAGTTGATAAAACTGTTAGTTCATTGAAATTGCGGTGTTGTATCAAAGATCCTTGTTTGAGCTGTGGACACAGCTGATAGATCAGCCTAGCAAAACTTTGACACAGAAATAGAAAAAACAAAACAACTCCAGTATTATTGTGATCTACTGTAACTGTAGCATGTGTTTTGGAGTATGATATAGTGTGTGGAATTTAAATTATTCTCATTGTAAAATGAGAATTCAGGGTAGGTGATTGTGTCAAGTGCATTTTTCTAATTAGTTGCTACATGTGCAAGTGACAGGGTAGTGAATGGTTTGCATGGTTTTATGCAAAGTAGTACATCATGACTATGCATGTTCTTTAGAAAATGTTTAATCGATGCCTTATTTGCAGAACATGCACGAACGCATAACTGAAATTCAGGATTTGAAAAGTTTTATGCTAAACTAAGTCTTTCTTACTGTAATACTAGTAACCTCAGAACCTATTACTACCAATAGTGTGGGAACTCTTCATGTTGATATGCTCAATTCATCAGCTGTGCTTGAGACCAAATGAGATTTAAGATTTATGAGTACACAAGCATCCAGTGTCTTTCATTGGCATGAATGCAATTTATGTGTTGGAGAGGTGGCCGTGTACTTAGAATGCTTTGTTAAGTGTATGGCGTCTCCACCTCATGGAGAGGTGGCCGTGTACTTAGAATGCTTTGTTAAGTGTATGGTGTCTCCACCTTATGGAGAGAAGATTTCAAGAACTGATCAACTTAAAATGGCTTTTAAACAAAAGGTCTTGAAGTGCCTTATATCTTCAGAATAGGAAAGTACTAAGTAGGAAGTGTTAACTTGGTGGGAAAATGTGTAGACTCTCCCACTCAGCACTGAAATGTCTCTGCAGTTGAAATAATTCATTTGAAACTGCTGTTGGAGCTATGGGAAGGTGCATGGTTTCTCTAGTTGTGGGTAGAAAAATGTGTCATACAAATGTACACGTATGCAGGAACATATAGTTTGTGTACGTTTGAATGTTTCAGTTCTGGATTTTTTTAGCACTGTGCCTTGTCTGGTAGTTCTGCTTGCCATGCATCATCGATCATGGTAAAGCAGGTTCATCTTCCAGCATCTTTCTAAGGAAGGGGCCTAGTGCCTGTCAGCCCGACATCCAGAAAGGGACCACTGTGTAAAGTGCCTTTGCCTGAGTAGCTCGTTCTCCTACAGAGATTCACTTGATCAATTTATGCAAGTGCAAGCAGTCGCATTCATTGATGCATTGAAGATAGGCTGCCTTGTATGTGTGCTGTTTGTTAGCGTTTAAGCAAGTCCAGCTATACACTGATAGTGCCTTCGAGCCTCATATACATGGATTGAACAGCTAAGAGACTCAAAAAGCAAAGCTCGTCAGTGGAGTTTGTGAAATGTCACTTCATAAAATTCCTAGAGGAATGAGATGGATGGATGAATCTTTTCAGCCATTATAGGCTATTTAAGGCCAATAACCGTGATAAACATTAGAATGTTAAAAATAAAAGCAAGTTTAGTGACAATTTCCCTAGATATTTGCCTCTTTTGAAACAGGTAGGGAGACATGGTGAGTGAATTCTTACCCCCAACCCACAGGGGGACTGATGAATGAGAGACCATGCAGAGTTATTGTGATGCTTTCGTGCTGATATATACAAACTGCAAGATCTGTTGCCCAGTTGGATTAGATAAGAGAGGGCCAATTGATATACCTATTGTGATACAAATGTGTTTAGTTATAAGGGGAATTTCAAGTAATCATTTATTCAGGAGATTGAGTAAATTAATATCAAAACCACAAGAGTTGTATAAATATCCACTTTGATGCTGTGATATGTCATTGACGCACTCTCACACTCTGCTGTTATTTTTGTACGTCCTTCTTACCCAAGTCAGTCCTGTTATTCATATATGCAATGCCATACAGTGAGATTCCCCTATTTGTGTGTGTTTTGACAAATATTTATCTAGAGGATGTTAACACTCTTGTTTGACAATGGAGTCATTTATGCAAGAAAAGAAAAACAGTTGCACTTATGTGTTGTTTGTTGTCATCATATTAAGAAAGTGTCCTCCATCTTTATATTGCACTTGAGGGTTCTTTGTCCTTTTGTTGTCTGCTGTACACGACATTGAAAACAAATTATGTTTTGAAATCAAATATCAGTGGCTACACTTCGAAGATGTGTCGACAAGGCATGATTCATCAGTGCAATGCAGTGTGAAAGCAAGTCATGGGCAACATATGCCGGGCAAAAGAAGCAGCTCCTCTAGTTTCCATGTGTGTTGCTTGCAGCGCGTCTTTGAAATCCACTGGTCAGACATGGTTCCCAACTCAGAGGTACTTACCAGGCATGCACACCCTTCTTTAGGCAGAGTAGACTTTGCTGGCTGGGGCATGCCCATTGAATGTTCGATGGTAGCATCGCAAAGGACCTCCTATACCATGAACTGTTGATAAGCAGGCGATCAGCTGGCCGTATGCAAGGGAGACCTTTAAGTGCATGATATCAGCACCTTGGCTTGGGAGGACACTGCCACAGATTGCACCAGTTGGAGAAGAGAGCTCTGGGACAGACTGAGGGAGGGAGAGATGGCTGGAGGAGGAGTGACTCGCTCAACAGAAGGACAGCATGCACCAGGATGACAGCAGCAACTTCAAGTGCTATGCTGCAATAAGGCTGCCACTCCAGAATAGAATCAGATTCCACAACCACAGCCGAGTCTGCAACCAGACAACTCCAGGACCAGGATCCATGGTCAGATATAACTGAGGGAGGCCTTCCACTTCATACCAACAACATAGGGCGCTATGGTTGTATTTACACATTTTTCATGCATTTTCCACATACATACAATGCACAACATGACTCTGTGTGTATGTGTGCAAGTGAAAATATTTGCTGCACTTTACAATTCCTGTTTTTGCAGTCTGCTGTTGTTTCAGTAGCACTTATCCATGAAGTTCTTCTATAGAGAATAAAGAAATCCCGATTCAGATTACCTTGGTATGAATTTTTGCTCATTTCACAATGCTTGGTTAACTGCTCAGAGTTGGGACCGACAGGACAGTTTGTGTGCACATGTCTGCGTGCATGCGCTCATGTGTACACAAGTATACCTGTAATTGTGTGTGGGTATAAGCATAAACATTCATTCGTGGATGAATTCATGTCCAGTTTGTTTTGCATGGGAAGGGTCTCCTGTTCTGGGGTGGTTTGAACGCACAGTTGGATTTGAATCATCAGTCTCTGTCTGGGTTTTCCTTGGTACTGGTAGCCTGTGTGACTGCCTGGGGCCACCCCTGTTTGAGCTGCTGGAAGCCTACTGGTAGCCTGTGTGACTGCCTGGGGCCACCCCTGTTTGAGCTGCTGGAAGCCTACTGGTAGCCTGTGTGACTGCCTGGGGCCACCCCTGTTTGAGCTGCTGGAAGCCTACTGGTAGCCTGTGTGACTGCCTGGGGCCACCCCTGTTTGAGCTGCTGGAAGCCTACTGGTAGCCTGTGTGACTGCCTGGGGCCACCCCTGTTTGAGCTGCTGGAAGCCTACTGGTAGCCTGTGTGACTGCCTGGGGCCACCCCTGTTTGAGCTGCTGGAAGCCTACTGGTAGCCTGTGTGACTGCCTGGGGCCACCCCTGTTTGAGCTGCTGGAAGCCTAGCAGCCAGGAGTCCCTTGTGGTAAGGGGAACATTGTGAGGCTCCAGCTGTACATTGCACTTGCATATTAAATTACAAGGGCACACACACACACATGCATCCACACTTGTACACACACACATACCCAAACATACACAGTTGTGCACACACACATACACACTTGTGCACACACAGACACACGGGTAGCAAGCAGAGGACACATTCCATGTAGAAAGATCTAGTCATAGTTTCATTGTCCCAGTACAAAACCTCTGCAGAGTGCCATACGGCACTTGTAGCCAGCATGCTGCCTGCTGTGCAAGATCCAATCCAAAGACAAATAGAAATCGCAATGTCGGTCAATGCCCTTCCACAGAGGAACTGGTATTGTAACAGGAAATGCTACCTGTGTAGCATTCCTGCATGGTGATCAATAGATAAAATGTCAGCTGTTCACAGGTGAGAGGATTTTTTCGTATCTAATGTGAAACTGTCAAACTACATATACACACAGCAAACTTCTAAACAAGTCACCTAGAGTAGTGAGACGGTGCATGTATGTAGCCTTCGAATGACATGTATATGGCATTCCCACTTTGATAACATATTGAACATTTCCCCAGACATTATCCATGACAGAACAACATTGAAATGTCAATGATAATTTTAATACTATTGCACAATAATTTTCTTAACAGTTTTACTTTAGGCAAGCCAATACTTTCCTCACTTTCAATATGTACACATTTTTTACTCAATGTAGCTGCATCCTCTGTGTCCAAACATCTCATTCCTTTCTCCTTATTAAGAGCTAACTAAATATTTTCTATGGTGGAATGAACATAGGCCAATTTGATGATGATGACAATGATGATGATGACTGAAATGCATCAAATGACACATCCAATTCTAGCAGGCTATTGTAGACAAAACATTAAAATACACAACCTCTTCATTCAGTCTTTCCAATAAAATGAATACTTTCCTTTGACTGTCATCCAATTTTGCAGTTCCTATCTTCTCTCAATGTCATTTTGCCATTAGTTGGACTCCTTGATGTCTTCAGCATGAAAGCTGCATCCACATATGATTGTGATCTCTAAACACAACATGGCATGCTGAACTCTATGGGAATGTAATGTTATCTAGCTGACATTGCCAATCCAAATTCCATGATTTCCGCAGCCACTCGATTATATTAACTACACAGTTTCCTTGTCAAGTCAGAGGTAGTGTTGCGAAACAAGCAACTAAGCCCTGCAACACCAGGCATCCAGTTATCATGTGGTCAATTGTTGTACAGCCTGAAAAAAGAGGAGTAAAAGTTTATAAATCAAGTACAGCAAATCTGTTCAGGATATGTGTGCAAAGGAGACTTTTTCAACAGCTTTTACTACTCACTTCCTTTTAGTATTTTCAATGTCATCTGTGTATGCATACACCAGATGTTTTATTTTGTGTTCCTGCCATCAGTGAATTAATGAGATAACAATTTTCCTTTAAATCTCCAAAGCCACAGGTGTAAGACTAAAAGAAAAGGCATTATGTGATTTCTCATGGAATAGGGCATGGATGTTTCTGAACATCAGAAGAAAAAAATTGTGGCTTAAAAGGATGAGGATTTTGAACAACAACAATCAAAAGCGTGCTAAAGAAAAAGCTGTTGCAAATGGTGCCATTTGTAACATCCACATATTACCGCTGTTCACGATAACGACAGGCATCCAAAATCCAGGTGGAAACATACGATTACGATAAATTCTCTCTCTACATACTAAACCTTGAGCAGCAGCAAATCTCGTAATTCACTTCACATCAGCATTCACATTTCATTATGACAAAAGGCAAAGCTATCAATAGCTATCTAATGATGCTTCTATACAAAAGACAACATCTCCCAACCATGAATGACTACAGTGCCATTCACAATACATGGATCACACTACATCATATTGCTTTACATTACACCATGAACACATCATACCATGCCTTGTCATGTCTCATATCACATCACATCATAACAAACCAAACACCAACCATACCAACCCACCATCACATCCCACTGCATCTAACAACATCACACCCGAATATACAACTCCATTCCTCACCAACCCACACAACACTACAAAGTACATCATACATATCACACACCTCACCACACCACTTATCACACCACACCACTTATCACACCTCACAACATCTCTAGCCATACCACTTACCACACCACATCACTAGCCACACCACTTACCACACCACATCACTAGCCACATCATACACATCACATCACACACCACCACTAATCACAACACAACATCCCATAACACATCACAACACACCACAGCAAGATGGCAGCCTACCTTGTTGGCACCCTCCAAAGAGGCTATGAGGCGCTTCAGGCTGTCTGGGTCCAGCTCCATGGAGACAGTTTCTTTGTGGTCTTCCTGGGACTGGACAATGAGGTCCAGCTGCAGCAGGGGCTGCTGGAGATTGGCCAAGTGGTCACTGGACATGGCCAGCTGTGGACAGGCAGCATACAGTGTCAACATGGAATGTCCCACTCATGAGGGGGCACTTGGTAATGATGATGAAGATGGTGATGATGACCAAGATGGATGGATGATGTTTTACAGCCTATCAGCCTTTGTAGGCTATATGAGGCCATTAGGCACGATAATTACTACAACAGTTTAAACGAAACTCAAGTCAAGGTGTCCCTAGTTATTCGCCTCTTACGAATCATGTAGGGAGACCCGATGGGTCAATTCTTACACTGAACCCACAGGGGGAGGGTGACCGAGATGATGATGATGATGATGATGATGATGATGATGACAAAATGATCACTGGATATGGGCAGCTGTGGGCAGCCAAGACCCAATGACTACAGAGCCTGTCCCACGTAAATGATGATTACAACAATGACAATATGTATGTATGTATGTAAGTATTTTCACTTTATACCTCGCTGTCTGAGGAGGTAAGTCTTGAGGCCACTTCTGAAAGTGGTCAAGCAATGCGAGAAGCTGTTTCCATTGTCTCCGTCCCACAACACTGAAGGATCAGCCTCCTAAACCTTTCAGTCTACATCATGAGACCTCAAGAATGATGATAAGGATAATGACAATAACAATGATGATGATGCTGGTGGTGATGATGGTGTGGCGAAATGAAACAATCATGTCAGTAAGGTAAAATCAACAATGGAAGATATACTTTATAATGAGGAAGTCAAATGATCAATAGAAAGGAGAAACATTCTATTTAATACAATTCAAGGTGTCTGTGTTTGTGTGTGTGTTTGTGTGTGTGTATGTGTGTACTATTAAATTATGACATGTAAACACATGCTATGTAGATTCTGATTGTGCAATGGTCATGTGCCACTTTCCCTGCTTGTACTATCTTAAGCAAAAATATGTGTGCAGGTGCAGGCATGTTTCAATGTTTCACCAGATGACGTGAGTCCAGTATTTAGTCTGTTATGTCAAAGGGAGGGGAATGTATGTAAAGAAAGTGTATGTGTGTGAGTGCATGTATATCTCAATACACAGATGTAAAAATGCTGTTCCCAGTTCATTTCATGTCAAAGTGAGGAGACATTAAATGTAAAAGAAAATGTTACAATATGTGAATACATGTATATTCCAATATAATACCAAAATGTCTAAAGGCTGTAACCTGCCTATCATATAAACTCGGATCTAACTGAAGACTATGTAAATGTAAATATCACTGCATCCAATCTACTGTTGACTCAATGTAACTTCTTGAATGCAGGTCTCAGCAGCTATCCATTTTGCGGGTGAAATTTAGTCTGCTCATGACAATCTGTGCCTTATGTGTATAAGTGTTACCTTTTTTTTTGGCCAGGATAACCTAGTTGTTTTTGTGTTCGCTTTCATCACTCAACATGACAATGTAGGTCTCCATTTTCTTGCTTGCGAGCTGAATAGCTCCGAGTTACAAAATGCATCTCTTTATAGTTTGTTCATGTGTGCAGATTTTGTGCAATTTTCATGACTAAAGTCTTTTTGATATGTATGTGTGTTTGTGCATGTGCAATAGTGTGAGCATCTGGACTTGCATTCACTCTAAACTGTTCTTTTGATATTCCTGCTTGATAGCCTTACATAGCCTACAAAGGCTGATGGGCTGTAAAAATCCATCCATCCATCCATCCATCCATCCATGTAAGAATGCCATCTGAGAGAAAAGAAAAACATTCCATTTAATACAATTCAAGGTGTTTGTGTGTGTGAGTGTGTGTGTATACAGAGGGTGGAGGACAAGGCTAGGTAAAAGTCATTTCTACAAAACAAAAACATTTCTAACCTATACTTTTCCCCTTTTTTTACAGCAAGTGCAGCCGTGCGTTCAAGACGACCTACCGGTAGCCTACCGGTAGCCGAGCAACCGGTGTGCCGTCTTGAACGACTCGTTATGACCCAACGGTAGCCAAGATGGCTTCCGCGATGCCTTCTCATCGCCGCGGATTGCGCTTCTCAACCAAATGAGTAAACCAGCAGCTGCAGACTGCTCGTTCCTTGTGGAACTGATGAAAGACGTTAAGCTGTAGCTGTGCATGAATGCTCGGCATCGCTCGAATAGAAATTTATGTCAAAACGACAGTGCTAACTTGGTGTAAGCAAGAATATTTCGATGTTCACTTCAAGGGAGATTACACAACAAAGGGCTAATGTCAGATATAAGAGTTGCTTCCCTTTAAATTGTTTCGCTATCTGCCTTGGAAATGTTTTCTAACATCTTGCCCAGTAATTATTTCAGAGCAGTTATTCTTTTAAAAAAGAAAAGTACAATATCAGCCTAACTTCTTGTAACGTCTCGCATAGGCTGGGTAATAATCACAGGTCGAAATGCGTGCCACAGCGCATATTTGTGATGACTTTCTTCCTTTCCCCGAAGGCAGCCATTTTGGCTATACACGGCGCAGCGGGCGCAACGGCTCTCCGGCGCGGTACATACCGGTACATACCGGTAGCGGTACCAAGTCGTTCAAGAGGCTACCGGTACGTACCGGTACGTACCGGTAGGCCTCTTGAACAGGCCCCTGGCAACCTGCAGGCAATGTCAGAGAGGAGGAAGTTACCTTTAGCTGCCAGTCAAAGTCAGACAGGACACTGGGGGAAATGGCGGCTGACTGCAGCAGCAGTGCCTGACGAATGGCCTCTCTGTGCACAGTGATGGTTTCCATGACAACGGTCTTGTAGTCATCAGCCAAGCTTCCTAGTGCTTGGAATAGCTGAGAGAGAAAAAAGTGTTCTTCTGTGATATGTCATCATTCCCAGCAAGCAATCTTTGCAGCAGAAGGGTTGTGGCACCCATAACAGGTTTGGCACTATAGGGATGTTGTTTTTTTCTTTCTAGGAAGTGACAGAAACAGAATGAAAACCAGTTATTGGACACACATAAAAAGCCTTCATACATAGAAAATTGCTGGGATTACAGTTCATTCTTATAAAACTGCCTATTGCCATTTTCCCTTTCCACAAACATTCCTTTCAGTCATACTCATAGTAGTTCTGCTCTACTAATACCACAAGAGGGGAACAAGCTCCAGCCTACTGCTCTGATTTATCAAAGGGCAGACTACAACTACAAGAGGAAAAGAATGGAAGAGAAGAGAGAAAAACACAATGCAAAGGAAGCATGGCTCCTGATATCCACTAGATACAGTAGAATCTCTCAATTACAATCTACTACAAGAAAAACAGGTCTTGTGACAAATGTATTTCACAGCTAGGGCTGCATTGGAGATTTCAAAGCAAAAAAGAAAAAGGCTGAAAAAACAGAACAGGTCTACAGTAGAGGGTATTGTAGTGGCAAAACCTCTGGGATTAACAATGAAGAAACTTCCATCCTGGTTTGCTCTAAAGCTCGGTAAGTAGTACAAAGCCAGCAGTAGGACTAGGAGCTGTGCACGACACTCTCTTCCTGGAGCACCTGGACTCTTGTCATCAAGCCAGACCACTAAGCTGGTGTAAACATGGCAGCAGTGCATGCCCCACAGGAATCAGATTCTGAGGCCACATGGGATGCAGTTCAAAACATGGTCTCAATGACTAAGTCCACATGTATTCTTTCAAACGGCAGCATGCAAAAGAACAGCTATCATCAAGCCCAGAGTACACATTAAAGAGGGAGGGAGGGAGGGGAGGGAGGAGGTTTTACAGCTTATCAGCCTTTGAAGGCTATGCAAAGCCAGTGACTATCCAAATCACTGATGCTGGTTGGATTCTGAGCAAGTCCAGACTAGTTCCCTAAACCATCACCTTCAATGACCTGCATCTGATAAATCATTCTTAACCTAACTCTCAGGGGAAACATGTAAAGGAAGGCAAAATTCTGAAGACACCCGAGAAGGCCTGGGATTTTATTTTGTCTTTCGGTAGTTTCCTTTCCCATATGTTGCAATCACAACTCATGGTTCCAAAAGCAACACAGTCAACAAGGCTGAAAACAGCCCGGGCAATACCTCATCTTTGGTCCAGTCATGTTTGACACCATCTTTGAAGACTGCCAGCAGAGCTGCAGTGACTTCCCACCATTCCTCCAGAGACCAGAGCTTGTTGAAGTCAGCGTATGATGCCCTCTGATGACCACATTCCTGTTCCGCAAGCCGGTGGGTCAGCTGCCATGAAAAGTGAGGGAATAAAAATTCTTCATTGTTAAGGCCCTAGCCAGATGTAACCAACAGAAACATAAAGCAGGATTTTTGGGGGTCAAAGTTACACATTTGCACATACAGATTATGCCAATGAATTAATCTGGGTCCATCCTTACAGAAACTTTCTAAAAACTGTCATCCATGATAAAAATTTAATCTCCATCTCCTTCTCTATTCAGGATGTATAGGTGACAAGGTGCATTCAAATGTATTGCCAAGAAGTTGTTATTGTTTTCATTGCTCATAACAATGAAGTGTGCAATCATTTTCTGACCAATGCATTTGAAGCAAAAGTTCATTTCAAGAGAAGTTTGCTCTCTCACTGTCCTCACTGTCAAGGGAGTAGCCACTAGGCAGTAGCAAAGATCCTATAGGCTATATACACTAGCCTAGGGTCTTTGGCAGTAGCAGTCAGGTAATGACACGAGGATTCACCTCATAGCATTCTATTGCCAATAGTATTGGTGCCATTAAATGTCTCCCATGTCAAAACTGTGAAATGAGCTGCAAATTCTTCAGACCGAGGAGAATGTTTTGAAACTAACTGGTAAGGCGTGAATCTGGTGGGTTTTGTCGCATTTAGCAGGGAGGCGTGGCTCCTTCCGTGTCGAGTGTTTATGAAGTTGGTTTACTGCCGTTAGTTGCATCAACATACTAGACAATCGCAAAAGAGAATGGAATATTTGGAAAACATGAGGTATTCAACTGCTTACCCTGCTTAGTTCCGTGATCGAACTTTTCTGAATTAGTTTTGCTGCAGAATTGTTCAATGTGCACATCCCCGCCATGTTTAGCAGGTGCCCACAACTTGCAACAAGAAGAATTCTTATTCGCTGCCTGCGTAGCCACTAACCAATCACTGTTGGCGTTTGTGCACACCCACAGGCAGGGGTTTGCTTGGATCACTGCTTGGATGTAAACGATGGTTGCCAACTATTGATTAACAGACGGTCCTGTATTCCGTGCGTGCTTGCGAAACCCTGAAGAGACCGAGTACTCTCCGTTGCTTGGAGTTTCTCAATGAACAGTATCGCAGATTCCGCTGACAGTTAACGAAGTGAAACTGAAAAACAGAATGCATCGACTCAGCTGTGGGGTCACTGTCGCTTGGATTGACACAAACAGTTACACCATCAACGTGGATGTGTTGCGTGCTTGCACTTCCAGCGACAGGCCTGGAAGCGACGGAAAGTTCTGAAACTGCTGCCATGACTCAGCTGGAGCCATGTGGGATGCATTGTTTCCTCGAAACACTCGATGGAGATAACAGTATGTTATCACTAGTTACTTAGTGCGTCTTCGATTTGTTGTCCGTGCTGACTATGGCACGCTACCCGAGACTCGGAGGAGCACTGTGAGTCTGACTCTCACTCTCGGATAGACTGATTTGTTTCATTTCCTGGCTGGATTTGTTTGAGCTGCCTTTCGCCTTTTCATGCAGGCCCGTGGAAACAATTGGCAGAGCACAATGGGGAACATATTCAGGTGTTGCAGGGGCAACGTGAAGCCCAGCAATAGAATTATTGTGCCAAATCATGTTGTGGAGGAGAGTATCCGGAGCAAAAACCACCCGAACCATGGACATGCCTCCAACAGAATCAAAACCACGAAATACACCATCATCACATTTTTGCCAAAGAATCTCTTCGAGCAGTTTCACAGATTTGCCAACCTGTACTTCATACTTGTCGTGGCACTGAACTGGGTTCCAGAGGTGGCGGCCTTTGGGAAAGAATTGGCCATGGTCCCTGTGATTTTTGTGTTGTGTGTGACAGCCATCAAAGATGCCTTCGAGGATTTTAGGAGATACAAGTCGGACAAGAAGATTAACCACACACACTGCAGACTCTATGATAAGTGAGTATTCTCAGTATACATGCACAATGAGTTGTTAACAATGATCTGACCTCTTCTATAACTTTTAAACCACTTTTAACCACAATGCCATTCAATGTCTAGCATCCCAGTTAGTTGTGGATAGTTGATGGTATTACTTCTGGATTCTTATAATGTGATTTAAAAATTAATGTTTTGAGTTTCCACAGATGGTTCTTGTGGGTTCTTACAGGGAGGAGAGACTTGTTTCCTTTCATTAAAAATTTTCTCCATTTCGTATCCCTCCAGGTTTACTGAAGGTCCTACAGACTTTATCCCTCCAGGTTTACTGGAGGTCCTACAGACTTTATCTGTCTGTCTGTGTGTGTGTCTGTCCCGACTTAACGGCTGATTTCTCAAAAACTACTGGACGGATTTCCTTGACATTTTGCACACTTATTGGAAGTTAGGTCCGATTGAATGTATCAAATTTTCAGAATCGAGGTTTGAAAAGAAAGTGGTTTTTTAAGGTCGTAAACTTGAAAACACCCCCCTAAAATGTCAATTGACGGAATGGCGAAATGCAAAATGTGTGACGTGATCAATAACGTGATGTAATTTTATCTGTATGTCTGTCTGTCAGTCCCGACTTAACGGCTGATTTCTCAAAAACTACTGGACGGATTTCCTTGACATTTTGCACACTTACTGGAAGTTAGGTCCGATTGAATGTATCAAATTTTCAGAATCGAGGTTTGAAAAGAAAGTGATTTATTTAGGTCGTAAACTCGAAACCCCCCCCCCCCTAAAATGTCATTTGACGGAATGGCGAAATGCGTGGCCTAATCGAGATCGAGTCAAACAGAGTTATCTTTTCCTACTTTCAGCAAAACAATGGCTTCTTCGTATGTTGAACGTCTACCAGCAGACGCAAAAAAGCGGTACTACGAGAAGATTATTGACGTTGATGGGTTAGATCCGTATGAAATACCAAACAGTTCGTGGTCTGTCGACAAAAACCAGTTGCGGACATAAACCACGCCAGGATTGTACAATATTTTGTGCTGGGTCATACCAGTTCTCCACTGGCACATTTGGTAGAGCGTTGGACTCTTGGTCATGCGTGACCAGGTTCGATTCTGCGCTGAAACTTTTTTTCTCTCTTTTTTGAGAGGTTGTGGGTTCGAACCCGACCTGGTTTTTGTGTTTTTGTGTGTGTGTGTGTTTTTTCCCCCTCTTTTCTCGAGAGGTTGCGGGTTCGAACCCGATCTTCTTCTTTTCTTTTTTTAATGCCAAAACCTGGAGGTTCAGCGCCAGCGGTTTTTATCTGTCTGTGTGTGTGTCTGTCTGTCTGTCCCGACTTAACGGCTGATATCTCAAAAACTACTGGACGGATTTCCTTGACATTTTGCACACTTACTGGAAGTTAGGTCCGATTGAATGTATCAAATTTTCAGAATCGAGGTTTGAAAAGAAAGTGATTTTTTAAGGTCGTAAACTCGATAACACCCCCCTAAAATGTCAATTGACGGAATGGCGAAATGCAAAATGTGTGACGTGATCAATAACGTGACATAATTTTATCTGTATGTCTGTCTGTCAGTCCCGACTTAACGGCTGATATCTCAAAAACTACTGGACGGATTTCCTTGACATTTTGCACACTTACTGGAAGTTAGGTCCAATTGAATGTATCAAATTTTCAGAATCGAGGTTTGAAAAGAAACTGATTTATTTAGGTCGTAAACTCGAAAACTCCCCCCCTAAAATGTCAGTTGACGGAATGGTGAAATGCGTGGCCTAATTGCACTGAATCTATAAATTAATACACAAAAAGGTAACACTTTGTGCAAGAACTCCTCCGAGCCCGTTTCGCCGATCGCTTTGCTTTTTGGCATCGGCCAAGAGGACGGTTGGGAAGGGGTCGTAGGGTATTTTTCGTGACCAAATTTGACTTTGGAGTGACTTTTTAAAAACTTTTTTACGTTTTGGTGTTGCAAGGGATGGAACTCTGTCCCGACTCAAGTTTTGGCATGTGTGACGTTGAAGAATAACGTGATGTAATTTCATAATTTTTTTATCCCTCCAGCTTTTAGGCCCTCGCAAGTTTCAGTTGGCCTTCGTCCTATGATCGCATGGGTGGGTGGGGGAGAGGAGATGGTGGGAGGGGATGGGATGGGGGAGAAGGAGATGGTGGGAGGGGATAGGGTGGGAGAGAGGGAGATGGTGGGAGGGGATTGGGGGGGGGGGGGGGAGGGAGATGGTGGGAGGGGATGGGATGGGGGGACTGAGATGGTGAGAGGGGATGGGGTGGGGGAGAGGGTGGGAGGGGATGGGGTGGGGGGAGAGGGAGCTGGTGGGAAGGGATGGGGGGGGGGGGAGGGAGATGGTGGGAGGGGATGGGGGGGGTGGGGAAGAGGGAAATGGTATGAAGGGGTAGGGTGGGGGAGAAAGAGATGGTGGGAGGGGATGGGGTGGGTTCGAACCCTGATCTTCTTCTTTTTTTTCTCTTTTTTTAAATGCCAAAACCTGGAAGTTCAGCGCCAGCGGTTTTTATACTTATTTGATTTGTTCATTGTTGTTGAATTGCAATATCCATGATGGATGAATGTCCTTACAAATGAGATTAACAGTTTATTTATGAGTTCCAAAGTGTGAATCACCCTCTACATGCTATTATGTTTTCACTGTCCTGACTTACTGATACATGATTGGAAATGTAGGTAGAACTGTTATAAAATAAATGACAACTTTCCATTGTACTAAGTCAAAGCATAGCAAAGCATGGAAGATTATTCTGTTAGTGAATTATAGAAATTGTAGTAGTGATAGTTTGAAAACTTTTATCTGACACACACACACAAGTTGTGGTTAAGGTAACAAGCCCCCTCATTAAAAGGGGGTCAGAAGGTTAGCCAGAACTTTTTTAAAGAGGCCAGATTGAACGTAAATAAATATTTCCCCTGATGAAATCCCCTTGTGGGTTGGGGGTGAAGAATAGACCCACTGCATCTCCCTGCAAAATTTGTAAGAGGTGAATATCTAGGGACATCTTGACTTCGTTTTTGCTTACTCTAAACTATTCTAATGATTTTCATGCCAAATGGCCTTATATAGCCTACAAGGGCTGATAGGCCATAAAACTCCATCATCCATCCATCCATCTTTTGATGAAAATGCTTTTTTTAATATTTAAATATTGGATTCCCCTAGTGCTCATAGGCAAGGGAAGATGGGACAGCATGCACTGATGCAGTTTACTGTTTTCTTTCTTTCCCACCCCCCTTTTTTCTTTCTTCCCTTTCTTCCTTTCTTCCTTTCTTCTTTTCTTCTTTCTTTCTTTCTTTCTTTCTTTCTTTCTTTCTTTCTCTCTTTCTTTCTTTCTTTCTTCACAACAACAAAGAAGTTTCAAGTCTGCAGAAAAAAGGGTTGGTCAGGTACTGTAACTACAGCTTTTGTTTTTTTGCTATAAAGCATTTACTTCATATGATTATAAATATAAGGTACTCACTTTTTACCATGTGTATCAATAGTGCACACTAACATGTACATGGGAATACTGAACCTTTTAAGAGTCATTCACTCTCTCTCTCTCTCTCTCTCTCTCTCTCTCTCTCTCTCTCTCTCTCAGTCTCTCTCTCTCTCTCTCTCTCTCTCTCTCTCTCTCTCTCTCTCTCTCTCTCTCTCTCTCTCTCTCTCTCTCTCTCTCTCTCTCTGTCTCTCTCTCTCTCTCTCTCTCTCTCTCTCTCTCTCTCTCTCTCTCTCTCTCTCTCTCTCTCTCTCTCTCTCTCTCTCTCTCTCTCTCTCTCTCTCTCATATGTGCACATACAGTCTGGGCAAGCACAAATAACTGGCAGGCTAACCAAACCCTGATTCTGTTTGAACTATTTTGGTACTCACAGCCAAGATGCACAGTTAGAATGCTCTGCCTGACATCCAGAGCATAACAAGTCTATGAGAAGAGCATTGCACTGCAACTTTTGCTGACTGCAAGGAAAGTGCAAAGAAAATGGTGCATAGACATAACTGATCAGCTGCCTCTTCATACTGTAGAGGAAAAACGTGCATGTGTGTGTGTGTATGTGTGTGTGTGTGTCTGTGTGTGTATGTGTGTGTGTGTGTGTGTAGATGAGAGTAACTCAGTAAGACATTCTGATCTGGCCAAGTCAAATGATTGTGGAGCTTCATAAGCACTTAAAGCAGAGAACAGCAAGCCCATTATCAACGAAGTAGATTTAAGAGGTTATGTTATGTATGAACCTGTACCACAAATGAGTTGTTCAATACTGTTGGCCATTTGGAGATGTGCACATATTTAAAAGAGTTATGTGATTACGAACCAAAAAAGGCATGTGCATTTCAAGATCTATCTGATAGTGATACATGTATGTATTTTGAGAAAGTTGCATTTTCAAGAAGTCAACAACTGCACCTTATCTGGCTTCATTATAAAAAAAACTTGATATCATTAAGCTTTGTCTTGAATACATTTATGAAAAAGATTTTACCTATTACAGATACAAAGATGTAAAAGCTGAAACACTGAAAGTGTAAAAATGGTCAGTTCTACTCCTGTCTATTTGTGTATTGTTGGCTCTACACTGGAAATGACAAGGTGTTGAACCACTCGTTTTGTAGGGCAGATGCAAGTATGTGCTGTAGGAAAGGAACATAAAAGGAAAGGTCTTTGTAAATATTGCTTTCAAAATGCTTTGAAAGCTGACATTTGTTAAGATGGACAACCACAGGGAGAGAAAGGGAGAGGAAAGAATTCAAGACAGGGAGGCAGAAAGGCTGACAAAGTGACATACTGTCAGGCAGGCCAAGTGAGTGAGTGATTGTGTGACTGTCTGGCCTACAGACGGACGGACGGACGGACGGACAGACAGACATACAGACAGACACACAGACAGACAGACAGACAGACACACAGACAGACACACACACACACACACACACACACACACACACACACACACACACACACACACACACACACACACAGAGACAGACAGACTTGCAAAGGCAGAGATATCAATAATGTTTGAGGGAGAAAACTGTAATTCAGAGGAAAGAGGGTTGATAGCTTGAGTGCAGTATCAACAAAGAGTTCCACTGTCTCTCAGCCCTTATGAAAGGAATGTCAAGAACTGTCATGACAGATAGAGAGTGGGCTTCTCTCTCTAGGTCGGATGTTAATTATGGACAGCTTCAACCCACTCGGACCAGAACAAAATTGATGCATTAAAAATGTTTCAGAGTGATGGCCCCTTGGTAGGGATTTATATGTTGTACAAGCCAGCTGAATAATTATGAGTAACAGATTCAAGAATTAATCTTGAGGAAAAATAATGCTGAAACTTTTTTTTGGGGGGTGGGGGTGGGGGACATTCACAAAGGAGAGAAGAAAATGGTACTTGTTGGAATGCAACTGAAGAGTTTCTGTTCTGTTTCATTGATCCGTGCACTGTTGCCAGGGAAGACTAAACATGGACTGATTTCAACCCTTGCAGTTTGACTTCTTTGCAGCATTGTCAGTGTGTAAATTATGTGAAAGTCCCAATCAGAACCAATATATAGATCTGTAATGGGAAGTCCTCTCACATGGCAATTGTTTGTGGGTTTCCTTTGCTGAAGCCCCTATCAGTTCCTGCCTGCAGATCTGCTCACAGTACTTGGAACTGGAAATGCCATGACCCATAGTAATCATGGTCTCACTGTAATGATTTGAAATGGAGTGCTTGTGAAATCTGTACCCAGAACATCTGTCCTCACTTGTTGTTGGGCCAAAAAGAAGAAGAATTATGATTATGGTAATATGGCCCCCAAAATTAGGGTTGGTAGGTCAGCCTGAACTTTTTTGTTTTGGGTTGGGTTTTTTAGGTTTTAGAAATGGCCAGATTGAAATCAATCTTCTCTGTAGCTGAAAACGATTTAAAAAAAAAAGTAAATTAGTGGATTCCCTGAGTGCTCGTAGGGCAGGGAAAATGGGATGGCATGCAGTTTATTGTTTGCTGTCATTTTCATTCTTTCCTGTCTTTTTCCTTTCTTTTCTTTCTTTTTGCTTGATTGAAAAAAACGTTTAGTGTTCACATGAAAAAATAGGGTTGGTTGGATAACCGTAACTACAACTTTTTTTTTGGCCTTAGGAGAGTGATTGTCTCTTTCAACTTGAATACTGATAGTGCTGTTGTGTGTTTGTTTCAAGATTAAAAAACAACAGTAACTAGTAGTTCTCATTCTGGTATTGTTGGAAAGAAACTTAAAAACTAACTTGCCTATTTAGTTAGAAGTCATTTTGAAATCTGCCACAATTAATAATGAAAAATACAGAAGACTTAGTTGCTTCTTTGCCTGGGTTCCTGAGTATCAGACTAACACATGTGGACATGTTTCTTCTTTCAGATAATGGAAACTTAAGTATCTGGTGGCAACTAAAGTCATATTGAACAGGATTCCCCCCCCCCCCCCCCCCCCCTCCCCCTTTTTCAGTGAAAATACTTGCTTTCCTTCTTCCCCCGCCCTCTTAACTATTCTTCCCTCTTCTGTATTCTTCCCTTTTCTAAATTATTCCCTCTTCTGTCTTTTAATCTTTCTCCTCCATCCCCAGATTTTCCTCCTTCCATTTTCCTTTAGATCTAAAAATAGTCTGGGATTTCTTCTGGATTGGGCAAGAGTAGTGGGGCTGCCAATTCATCAGTTCTTGCCATTTTGAGTGTATCAGCCATTATAATTACTACTGGAGGATCAAAGTTAAACAGGGTACAGCTACTGATTTCAGTCCCTGGTGTGTTACTTGGTTAGGCCTAACAGGTTCTTTTTCTGTAGGGCAAATGGGCCTGTGCCTAAGAATAGTACATTGATGGATCTCTGGCACATTTGTGACTTTTGTCAGAGGAAAGGTGAAGTGGGTTGTCTTAACCCTTTTCTGATTGATGTTGCCCAACCCTTTTCTGACAGATGTCGCCCACTTGGTTGCCAACTCAAAAATGCACAAACACATGGGTGGCGTTGGGAAAATGTCAATAATTCTCTTGTTTAAGCTTCAATCACAATACTTTAGGATGCAATCGACAAATGATTATTGCTTTCATCTATGGTGTTTATGTCTTTGTGCTGGTGTGTGATGGGCCTTAACAAGAATACTCGTTACCTGTCAGAAAAGGGTTAAGCTACAGTTGCAGGCCTTGTAGTTCTACTGAAGAAATGCCTGAGAATGACCCCTGTTGTGAAACAGATAATGCTGAGAAGCCACAGATGGTTGGAGCACAATCTCACTTTTTTAATATCCAAGAATAGATAAAACATGTATGAGAGGAGTAAATGTTGCTGTAATGCAGTGATACTGCTAAACTGAAATTTCATTAGACATGTTTCTGAGATGTTTGAATTGGTTTTTGAAAAGAAAGGGATGTAGATCTTTCCATATTGTTAGACTTAGAGTATATATATCTTTTAAAATCATGAAACCTGGTAGTACACCTAAGTTTTAGGACTCAACTCAGATCACATGTCTGTGTTGCAACATTTCTGTGAACAGTTTTAAATGGACAAATGCCACAAGGTGACAAGGATTAACAGATATATATCCATGAAAAAATGGAGTTTTCAAAGGCTTTTTTTATGGTAGCTCCTAATAATAGCATCACACAGTATGTGCATATATCTATCACTTCTCAGCTGGTAATTTTTTAATTTCTTTGAATGGAATATGTGGAAATGTAGGTTCCTTATTCAAGATAACTGCTGGATCCAGTGGAATGAATCAAGAGTAATGCTTGTCCATTCACATGCTGCTTTGCACCGGTAAACTTTCCTCTATTTACAGATTTAGTGTCAGATGATGAAGACAGCCCATGCAGGTGAAGGCTTATACTGTAGTTGAAGTGTGATCAATATTATCATTGCCTCTTTTGCCCCATAATGACTGCCCAGTGACTATGACAAGGCATGCAGGCCACCATGTGCCGAGCTGTTCATTCATGTGATTACCTCATTGTTTTTCCGCACCATGCCTTGATGCATGGGAGGATTCCCTGACCATCCAAAGAGAGAGAGAAAGAGAGACAGAGAATGAGAGATAGACTGATGAGCCCATGGCATTCATAAGAGGAGGGCATCTGAGCAACACTTCTCAATCAATAGATCAGGTTGCAGCCATGTGAGGCTGTGATGTGTAGTGTTTCTGGTGACTGCATCACAATTTCACATGATGAATCTATAGGTGTCACTCTCTGAATTGGATCACAACAGATGTTGGAATAGTGAGTAGCATGGTCCCGTGGTAATTGGTTTCCTTACTGTTGTGCAGGCACTCAGGGGGAAATCTCCCTGGTGTTTCCCACTTCTTGCCACACATGGCATGCTGCTCTCCCTGGTGTTTCCCACTTCTTGCCACACATGGCATGCTGCTCTTTTGGCAACCAGAAATGAAAGCCCTAATAACCAGTTTCAAGTGTATACATGTGTAGATTTGACAGTAAAGAGAGGAGGAGGAGGAGGACGCCACACCACTGAATATTCTGTCAAATACATGTATGCATGTACATTTACTTGATGCCTATAAAGAGACAGGCATCTGCCAAGTTAGTCAGCCTTTTGGCTCTACTAGTTATGGAAAAGGTTGCTGCATTGACAGACGCTGGTATAAAAAAAATTTACACTGGTTCCTTTCTCCCAAGTGTAATGTTTCTTCCTGCTGTCCTCTGCCATCAAACCCAAACTTCATTCTTTGAACCAGCGGTGACAGGCCTACAGTAGAATCATTGCTGTTTGATACTCTCCTCCCTCCAGACCTCGCTGCTGTAGATTCTGCTGGTCTTGCCAATTGGGCCAATGGCTAGAATAAAAACCGCTGGCGCTGAACCTCCAGGTTTTGGAGAAAAAAAAAGAAGATCGGGTTCGAACCCGCAACCTCTCGAGAAAAGAGGAGGAAAAAACGCACACACACACAAACACAAAAAACCAGGTCGGGTTCGAACCCACAACCCCTCGAAAAAAGAGAAGAAAAAACGTGTCAGCACAGAATCGAACCTGGTCATGCATGACCAAGAGCCCAATACTCTACCAACTGTGCCATTGAAAACTTGTATGTATATGAAGCATTTATAACGACCTTATCATAAATCCCCGTGGTTCGTATTTTGCACTGTAAATTGTAGAAAAATGGATGATAGCATGAACTGTTTGGTATTTCATATGGATCTAACCCATCAACGTCAATATTCTTCTCGTAGTATCGCATTTTGGCGTCTGCTGGTAGAGGTTCAACATCGAAGCGTTTTGCTGAAGTAGGATAGATAACTCTGTTTGACTCGATGTCATTACGCTGAAAATTAATGGTCGTTGTCCCCAACATTTCCGGGTCAGGGATTGATTAAATCATCATATTTTTGTGACACTGAGACCAGACCATCAAAACAATTAGCACTAGGCCTTGAATCAAATCGTCGTACGAGATCTTACGTTGACTGCAAATGTACAACAGTGCCGAGTGATTGTGTCGACATTCAGTTAGTTTGCTAGGCGATTCCACCATGACAACGGCACGATTCTAACGCATCATGAAGAAGGCTGAAATGGTCGGTGTCGGTGGTCGTTGTGACTTTTGACCGGTACTGTACTCCATGCACCTTAACGGTCCGTGTGATTCGGGTGTAATCTTAAGCTTAACGATGTTTATTGGCAGTATTACACCCGAATCACGCAGCTGAGTGCGAGAATCTGGGTCACGTGTCGGCGTCTATTTTCATGGCTCGAGAGTGCCTGGCTAAAGTGCGTTAGAATCGTGCCCTTTTCACCCTCATTCCAGGCTTTTAACCAGCGAAGGCAACGATCTAGATGGTACATATACTTTACCGGTTTCACAAATGGAATGAATTTGACGCCAACACAGCGTGGTATCGCTTTTTTGCGTCTGCTGGTAGACGTTCATAATACAAAGAAGCCAAATGTTGTTTTGTGAACGTAGGAAAAGAGTTTGACTCGATTAGGCTCTTACATCTATTGACTATCGAGGGAGGTGCTTCCGAGTGCATTCTAGTAAACTAGAGATTTCGCCTACCGGCAAAAGTATCTCTAGCACAGTTCACATCACGTGATGGAAGGTTTTTGGCCAATTTATGCAAGCGGAGGTCACACGAGAGGCTTGTGGGATAGCCGATGTGCTCCCTGACATACGCCGTTAAAGTAGTTCTAAGACTATTTCGCACAAAACTCTTAACTTACTCTTGTTGAGACAACAAACAAGCATTTATTCGATACAATAAAATGTTTGTGTTGAAATGGAACCAAGTTTTTACATCTGAATGCTTTCTGTAAAAAGTGGAGAGAAAAATAGTATCAGAACGAATTTTTTTGGCGCAAGGCTGTAATGCCAAGGGTCAAGCCTATTACGCATTCATTGCGAACTGTGCCAGAGTCAATACTACTGACTCGGGTTTACAGAATGCTTCCGAGTGTACGAAATCCATTATCCTGAAAATTCTACTTGCAAATGACATCACATTATTCGACGTCAAATGATAACGTCACAGATTTTGCAAAATGGAGTCTGTTGAATCGTTTTCAGTGAAACACCAAAATGTAAAAAAGTCACTTTCTTTTCAAACCTCGATTCTGAAAATTTGATAATATTGAATGGGACCTAACTTCCAGTCAGTGTGCAAAATCTCAAGGAAATCCGTCCAGTAGTTTTTGAGATATAGGCCGTGGAGACGGGACAGACAGACAGACAGACAGACAGATAAAGTCTGTAGGACCTCCAGTAAACCTGGAGGGATAAAAGGACATCTCCAAGCATTGTTACACACATCATCAATGGGGTGGGGTTTTCCTGGTGGGATTTCTGGTTGGTTTTCCCAATTAGGCTAAGATTAAGAATATTTTTTCTTCTTCTTCTTGGTGGTTGTGATGATGATGATGATGATGATGATGATGATGATGATGATGATGATGATGATGATGATGATGATGATGATGGTGATGATGATACAGATTAAAATGAAGTAGATTATTTTACTATTAACCCTCGGCATGCCGTGTTAAAAAAAAAATTCCAAATGCACCGGCATTAATGGCAGAGTGAGCTTAGTGAAAGTACTGTCAAGTAAGCTGTCGCAGTAGGAATTTTTAGACAATGGCACTCCAAGGGTTAAGGAGGTCAAGGAGAGATATTATGGGGGGGGGGGGGGGGGGAGTTGTGTTATGGTAATTCCACCAACAATATTTTTTTCTGCTTACCTCAAACTTTTTTTCATTTATAAAAGGGAAGAGATACAGTAATCAACAAATGTGTGCTGTCCCATCTTTCCTGGTTTATGAGCACTCAGGAAATTCACTATTTGAGTAAAAAGATGTGCTTTCTGTTAAAGGGAAAGTGTGATTTCTGTTCAATCTGGCGTCATCTACGGAAAATATTTTTTTTAAGTTCAGGCCTACCTATCACCTCTTTTTTGTTGTTGCCATGTTACCATAACCACAATTATCATTTCTTTTGGCCATAGTGTGGCTGATATTCCAAAACTATTTGTATGCACCCTACAACACATTTAAATAAGTACAAAAAGGAGTTGGAAAACCCACAACACATCACTGAACCAATACAATTGCCTGAAAAGGGGTACTTTCTCAAAAATCTGAATGGAAACATGCCTGATGTAATGTCAAGTATAGTTGTGTTGACAGTAACCAAGAGATGGTTTCCATGTCCATCCCTCACTGCAGGCCCAATGCCTGGGTCCCGGGCCATGTAGACATAGATTGGCCTTATTAGTCAACCCTCCAGTGCATCCATATGTCAGCCTTTTGGTCACACAATCTCTTCATTTAGGTCATTCTGGCCATTACAGCTGGTTGTAAAGGAATAGCATTGCTGAATGAGTCACTCTGAATATATAGTTCTCTGTTTTCTTTGATAACTGTAGGTGTACATTTGTTTAAGTTTTATTCTTGTGGAGAAAGTTCAGAAACTCAACATCTTCCTGTCCATTTTCCCAGCAAATTTAGAACTGTTGTTATAATGAATGTAAACATCAGTTGTAAGATATCAGATCTTGGGCTTTACTAACAAGTTGTGAGACATTTTAAATAGAACACACTAGTCTTAAATTTTCACTAGATTTTATGGTGAAAGTTAATGTGCCTATTCTAAATTTTTAAAAAGACATACTTTTAAAGACCTCAGTAGTTAATTTTTGTGTGTGTGGTGTACAGCAATGTGGTATTTAAGCAGATACAGGCCAGCAGTATTGCAGTGATGCAGTATGAATTATATCAGCAGATACAAGCCACTATGCATGCAGTGTTGAATCATGATCCAGTCCCTCATCAATGTCTTAATCAAGGCATGTAGTAGATCAGTTGTAAACCTAGTACCCATGTGTTGAAAATCTGAATTGAACACAGCAGCATCTATCTGTGTCTGGATTCTGTATTAACTCAAAGAGAATGTAGAGTTGCTTCAAAGGGGGGCAGTATGGGGTATTTGGTGATCCTGTTTACTTTTGAACATGGGTTGGGCTTTAGATTTGGGTGGTGTGGACCTCTGGCTGCTTGGGGGGTCACCTCTAGCCAAGCCCAGTCATTTGGGACTCTAGCAGATGTTGGGCCTTGATAGGCTTGAGTAGCTCAAACTGCAGCCTGAGCTGAGTGTGTTAGAATTGAGAGCTCTGACAGTTGCCTCACAATTTTGCTCTTGTGTGGGTTGCTTCCCCACTTCTTCTTCTTCTTCTTCTTCTTCTTCTTCTTCTTCTTCTTCTTCTTCTTCTTCTTCTTCTTCTTCTTCTTCTTCTTCTTCTTCTTCTTCTTCTTCTTCTTCTTCTTCTTCTTCTTCTTCTTCTTCTTCTTCTTCTTCTTCTTCTTCTCTCCTGGGCTGTTTTCTGCCATTATTTCTTCATATGAACATTCTCAATTAGGTGTGTGTGTTTTTTTAGAGCACTTCTTGTGCCATGTGGTCACCTGTCTCGAGTTGCTCGTCAGTGAGATGTAGAGCTGTGGGGGGAAGTCTGCATATTTGAATAGGTATGGCTCTCTGTTCCTGTAAACAGTATTCCCACAAAGCTGCTGTATTGAAGCTCTCCTGCTTAAATCCTCCTCCGTGAGCTTTATCAGGTATTGGCTTTCCCTTCCCTATCACCTCACACTTGGAGCTGCACAAGCTTGGAAAATAAGAATAGAATATGAAGCTTTTGTCTGGTTTCTGATTTGGGTATATTGACACCCGCCAATCAGTATGGCATATGAGATAGAAAGTGTTGGTGCTTTGAAAATAAGAATAATATGTGTAAATATTTCTCCTTGCTTTCTGAACAAGGTATATCAACACCTGCCTGGCCATGTGTTATAGAAACAAAGCACTGAAACACCATGCCAGGACTGTTGAAAAATTTATTGTGTTGGGTCAGTGGCCGGGGAAACTCAGGTTCAGTGATGAGGTCAGCAAGCCCTAGAGTGCAATTAGGGTCTGATGAAGAATTTCTGGAACTGTAGGCTGATTGAAGGATCTTCTGGAGGAATAGAATTGTGTGAAAATAACTTGTCACATCTTAATATCCTGTGAACAATCTGTCAGGCTTATTCCCACCCCTGCAAAGGTGACAAATGTGATACAGAGCTCAGCTCAGCACCAGAACTTTGTGACTATTGCCCAGTGATCAGGGGGTAAAGTGTAAGCGGTTTGAGACCCTGACAAAGGGTGTAAGTCGCTATAAAAAACCACACCTTTACCTTTTATTGAGCTTACTGTCAGCTTCATCCTGTTTTCGCACTGCATTTTATTTGATTGGGAAAAAAATTAATTAGGATATCTACATTTATAATCTTGTGCTACATTTGAAAATTGAATCGGCATGTGAAATTCAGTACTGGTGCAGAAGTACTCGGAAGAGTTCAACATTTTTGCATGCAATTGAACACACAAACATGCACACAGACACACATATAATGATATATGCACACACACACACACATGCATGCATGCACACACACATGCACACAGACAGTCACATACACACACATACACAGTCACACTCACGCACACACAAACACACATATATACACACACAGAGACACTCACACTCACGCACACACAAACACACATATATGTGACCAGCCACGACAAAGCCAGTGCTAAGTCGCGCGGCCCTATTTTGCGCTAAGTCTGAGAAAAGGCAGGGAGGGTCACTCTGGGTGATTTTCACTTTTTGATAAAAATAGATTCTACATGGTTCAAACTATCATGCCAGTAAAGGAAACATTTTGAAAAATTATATTTTGATGGTAAAATAAAGATTTTTGTGTTATGTATTGTTTCAAAAGCTCCCTGTAATTAGCGTTAATTGCCTCATTTTAGCCGCAATAAACACACCTAAACCCTTGCAGAACATCTTCATGTTATATACCGTTAGAAAGGCCGCTCTCTCTGAGTTCCAACTCTGTGGATGTCGAAGAAAAATAAGGTCAGCTATTTTTTTTAACGGAGTTTGAAATACCGTTGCTAAGGTGTTTAATGTCTGAAGAGGGTAAATCTTCTGAGATCGTTTTTTCAAATTGACCACTGCTTCAGTACCCAACTTGAAATGCCTGTAACTCCTATTCTAATTAACTCACATTGTTCATTCTTATATAAAAACAAACAGAAATGAATGCAGAATTCAAAACTATTAAAACCCTATTTTGTCCAAAAAATGACTCAGCACTGGTTTTGTCGTGGCTGGTCACATATACACACACAGAGACACTCACACTCATGCACACACAAACACACATATACACACACATATACACACACACACACACACAGAAACACTCACACTCATGCACACACAAACGCACAGATACACACACACACAGACGCTCGCTCACACACACACACACACACACACACACACACACACACACACACACACACACACACACACACACACACACACAGTCCTACACCTGTGGAAAAGGCGTGCAGTACTCCCCTAGTGGAGAGGCGTGCCTATTGACACCATGATGGATCAGTACACCACATGTTCCACCTGACAGAATACACGAGCTGTTGCAGTTTCAACCATTGGCTTCCTTGTTGGCTTTGCTGTCAGTATTGACACAGTTTGCTTCAAGCAGATGACAGTCATTCTTTGACCAGTTGATGGCCCTCTCCTGCCACTACTTCTTCAGTCCCTAGAGTTAGCTCAGTTAACTCTACAATTGTTTTATGCCACAAGTAGACACTTTTCATTGAAGAAGATGTTCTCTGCATGTGTGTGTGTGTTTGTGTGTGTGTGTGTTTTCTGCTACTATGTACATGTGTGTGCATGTGTCTGACTATGTGTGTTTGTTTTTACCCTTGTGTATGTTTCTCCCCCCCCCCCCCCCCCCCCCCCCCCATTTGTCAGTAGTTTCCAATCAGCACACACATATTATTTCTGCATTGTCACAGTTGAACAGCCCCAAATTGTTCTGCACGCAAACAGGTCATGCATGTTTCTGCCTTTGTGTGTATGTTTCTCTCTCCACCACCACCCCCCCCCCCCCCCCCCCCCCCATCCCCCCCACCTCCCACATTTGTCAGTAGTTACCAATCTGCACACACATATTTTTTTCTGCATAGTCACAACTTTTGTTGAACAGCCCCAAATTGTTCTGCAGGCAGACAGGTCATGCATGTTTCATGCTGGTCTTAATTAATGGTTAGGAAAGTGGCACACAGGGGGAGGCAGGCCTGCCTCATTGTTGTCCAGAAAGGTGTTTCACACATCTGTAAATCAGGGCAATGCTCCTGTTGTCCATGCTGTCAATGTGATGCAGGGTTTGATATCACAGATGACAGATGATGACCCTGTAGAGAATGATATTGCATTGTTTTATCCTTGATTTGATCATTGCTTATTGCAGATCGAGTGTTATGTAATGTGTCTTTTCAGTATACGACAACTGTATATTTTTGTTATTGTTTCTTATCACATATGGGTTGGGTTTGATCTGCAAAGGTGGTTTGAAAACATAGTTGCATCAGAATGATCTGACTGTATCCAGCCTTGTCACGTACTGCACGTGACAGTTTCTTTGACAAACTTGTGCGTTTTTTTTTAGTCGGCGTTTCTTGGGGTCTGGGTTTCCACGCAGAGATGTTGAAAATCGTGCTGTACAGGAGTTGAATTCATTGTTATTTCTATAAAAGATGACATGCTTGCAAGGTACAGTTACTTGAATGATTCATGAAACCCTATAGAGGGTTCCAGTCATGAGCTGGGGTCTGGTGGCGGATGGGTTGAGGTGGTGGATTCATTTCACATGTAGTATGTTATGTAGCAGGAGAGGAGTGTTAGAGCTTGGGCTTTGTGTGACAGACATTGGTAATGTGAGAGCTTGGGCTCTGTCAGATGGAAGTGGCTTTTGAGAGCTTCGGGGGCATTGTGTGAACCCCGTGTATGTAAATAAATTGTTATTCACTCAGGATGGTTTTTATAGTTTTTTTTAAAACGGCAACCCCAATCTTTGAGGGGGTCGTGACAAGCCTCTTTGGCTGTTTATGGCCACACCAGGCTGAGCTACTGGAGCAGACCCTGAAAGCTCAGCAGACAGTAGGGGTTGAGCTAGATAGGGGCGTGCTGAGCAGCTTTGGCTGTGTAACTAGTATGTTTGCACTATGTCACACTTCATTGTGGGGTGTTTCCAATATTCTACGACGTTGATGTGTTGTGTTTTTCAGAGTGAAACAGAGATATGTTCAGACGGAGTGGTCCCAGGTGCACCCAGGAGACCTCATCCATCTCTCGTGCAATGAGATAATTCCAGCAGACATGATACTCCTTCGATCCAATGACTCTCAGGGAATCTGCCACATAGAAACCAGCAACATTGATGGAGAGACAAACCTGAAACAGAGGCATGCAGTCCAGGGCTTTGAGGAGGAGGTAAGGGTCTACCTTGTGAAATGACCAGTGTATGCTTATCCTTTCTTTCTTCCATCTTTCTTTTTCTTTTTACTTTTATTTATTATTTTCCTTCTTTGTTTTAGTATTTTTGTTGTTTCTTTCTGCTTTCCTTTCTCTTTTCACTTGTTCTTCCAGGTTGTTTTTTTCCTTTTCTGCTTTCCTGCTTTTCTTTTCCCTCTCCTCCCTCTCTTCCTTTCTTAATGTGAAGATATATATGGACACTCTCATCCCTTGACTGTCTCACTCTCAGAGGGCCTGTATACAGGCAGTAAATCTACATGTGGACATACCACTGTTGTCCCACCAGTCTGCTACAGCTAGTTCATTACAGTGCGGGGACCAGCAGTAGGTGCTGAGAGTGACTTGCACACATTCCTGTCACAAAGCAGGTCTGAGTCTTTCATACTGCTGTTGAATAACACCAATGTTGCGATCACACTCACATCATTAAAGCTAGGGCAGAATTATAAAGTTTAGTTTGAAAGTCAAAATATATCTCAATGGAGCTGAGCTGGAGAGAACACAGTGATCTCTTGCCCCATTTGATTGGTATCCTCTTTATTTCAAACATTGTCACTTGGAAATGGCTGCTTTTGTGGACAGTGCTGAAGTTTTCCCTAAGCTGATATTTGGCAGATGTGGAGTATGTGTAACTGAGTAGACGGGGAAACGAAATATGGACATAGGGAGAGGTTGAAAAGGGGATAGGTTTGACATGTTTGGAAAAAACAAAAACAAATAGGAATAGGCTTTCACAGTATTAAAATTTAATCTGATACTAACACGGTTATACAAAAGCATGATGTCAAACTCAAATAAACCAAGACAACTTATTAGTCAGAGTATCATAACCATAAAACTAAAATGGGAAAATTAGACATAAATGCCAGCATCAAATAATGGAATAGTCCAGACAGTTTATGGCATTGACAGTTTGACTTGTGGCATCAGAAAAAGGAAGGGGGAAAAGGCCAAAAGAGAAATGGTAATGACTTTGTGACCAAAACAGGGTTGATAATGTTACACTCCATCTGGCAACTGTGAATGGGTCACCAGTATGCCATCTGAATACAGCCCGATAACTCTAAATTCCACCTGACAACCAAGCCAACCAGTAGGTTATCCATGGAGAATAACATCTACAACCAATAGCCCATGAATGTCATCCTATCATGTCTATTCCTGTACAGGAGCAACTTAAGTTGTAGAATACTCTGACTCATCATTAGGCTATTAGTTGACCAAGCACATGTATCTCCAAATACATCTCCATCCAAGGTTTACACTCTGACACAATTATCTGGTTAGTGGCAGTGATGGCCACTAACAACATAGCAACAGACTGTCAGATCAAACTTCCCATGATATAGTCATAGTATCGAACTATCCTGACTACATTGAAAACATAGCCTTATCATAAAGCCCTGGATGGTGGGTGTCTAGGGAGGGAAGACAAGGGAAAAAGGGTGGTTGGTGTGTGATTACAGAATGCCATGGCACAATCCAGACAGCATAAATCATTGCAAAATGAAATAGCAAAATATTCTCTAAGTCTGTAAGAGGCTGAAACAGAGAATATTTGCACCGAAATCCTTCATTATTTATAAAAGAACAATGTCAGAGGGTGTGAAGAACATTTGTAGCAAGGGATTCCCTCAATTACCAGTAACTTTCAATAGCAATGAAAGCCAGTTCTAACAGAACTGGACTCTTAACTGCCAACTAAGAAAGCAACTAGAAAACAATATTTCATGACAGTTGGGAATGGAAACTTCTCTCTTTTCCTCTGACTCAGGTAGCTTAGCAATCTTCCGGTCAGCCTCATCATTAATTACAATAACTACTAGAAAGTTACAAACCAATTGATTTTCCAACATACCTCATTCCCATGGTCAGTTTAATGATGTCATGGATGACGTCAGAAGGAAAGAGTGTCTTGATTGCACATAGGAAGAAAAAAAGAAGTAAAGAGATCCTTGTCCAAAAATAGCCCTCGGACCAAAGCAGGCTCCTTCAGCAGTGCAGTGAAATTCTACACGAGACCATGCCTTGAATAAGCCCTGTGATCAGAGTTCACACCACTCGAGTGCATGGGGCATGCGGCACGGGGCACAGGAGGCAAAAACAGCTGAGTGCGAGAACATCGCAACGGGAAAGGGGTGGGGCGAAAAAAGGGTAGAAGCCAGCCCGTGGGCTGAAATCGGACAGCCGAAGCTCGACATCCGAGGTCGAAAGCTAACACTAAAAGAACAAAACTGGTGATGGGTCATGGTGGCACAAAAGTGCACCTTGTCACATATGTTTATCAGTACTTTTGCTGATGCATATACTTGTGCTATAGATTTTCCCACTTTCTTGAAACTGGCCTCAGATTATGACTTATGTGTGACTTCTCAAGTCTCAAGCATCACAATGCAGACAGAAGCTGAGTGCACACGCTCTGAGGATGAGCATCATCAAAGACCAGAGTTTATGCAGAGTCTGTGGTCAGAATTTGAGGAGTCATTCTGTGCTGCTCCGATGAATATAATTCTTTGTTGTGTTTTTTCTTCTTTTGTATGCTGTAAAAGTAGAAACATTCAAACTGTACAAAAACATGAGTCAGTGGAGTATATTTATCACTTGATAATGCAACATTCTTGCTATGAGTTGCAACAAATATGTAAATATGTAACATTGAATTTTGACTTCAACACATTTTTTCTGGAGTATTTAAAATATCTGACATATCAGACTTGTCACTGTGTGCTTTTTCCTGGAATGACTACAAATATTGCAAGTATGTGGATTAGTCTGAAACAAGTGACAGGTACCTGTTTGTGCTTGGAGTGACTGCCCAAAATGTGATTCTCTGGATTACTGCTGAGCATGCAACAGAAGCTGCATAAAATCTGCTTACATCCTGAGTGACTGAGTGGATCAGAAAACTGCCAAATAAGTTTTATTGAGTGAAAACTGTTCAATTCTTGCCGATTCAGGACAATCTTTCCATTTTCTGGTAAGACACTTCAAAAGTCTGTGTGTTAAAGCATTCATGTCTAGCAAAAGTATGTGTCATGTTAACTTTGTGCTCACACCTGTGTTTGTTAGAAAATGGCATAAATAGCCAGAAGTAAGCTGCACTATGAAACAGTTCCGTCTCTTAGCTGGTCATTGAAGACAAATTACAGACAGACCATAACTTGTGGTCTTTGTATGATGGATATATATCAATGGAAAGGAGAATTTTATTTTTACTGTACTATTTGAATAGATTTTGCAAATAAGAGTAGAGGAAGGCAGTACAAAATACAGGTACAGAGGTTGTCTGCTTGCTAGGTGATTGGAAGTTTTCAGCAAGCTTCTGGCTCCTCCTGCTGCAAATGCTATTTTAAGATTGCCTGACCCACATCTGTCCCAAGTATGATGTAGCTGCTTGTGGTGAACTCAATAGCCATAATTAAACAGCTGTGAAAATGTGTTTTGTACCTTTAATTCATCCTGCTATTGAATATCACCAATGTTGAGATGTGTCTTGTAACTTTAAAATGTTTGGGGAAATTTGCTAAACAATGTGTCGTTACATGTAAGTTCTTGTTTTTAAGATTGTTTTAAAACATTGTTTATATTTCTTTGATTTTCTTATTTTAATTTTTGTTTTTTAGCCCATTGAGCCAACCACATTCCAACACAGTATTGAAGTGGAGATGCCCAACACTGATTTCTACAGATTCAGAGGGACCATGTAAGTATGATGATGATGATGATGATGAGGAGGAGGAGGAGGAGGAGGAGGAGGAGGAGGAGGAGGAGGAGGAGGAGGATGGTGACGATGATGGAGTTTCATGGCCTATCAGCCTTTGTAGGTTAAGTAAGGCCATTGACCAAGAAAATCACTAGAGCTGGTTAGAACAAGAGCAAATAAAGTCACAATTTCCCTAGTTGTTCACCTCATACAAATTGAGGAAAACAAAATAGATCTATTCTTACACCCAACCCACAGGGGGATGGAGATTATGGCAAGATTGCTTTTGACCGTCCTCACCTAGAACATGACCCCTGCCTCCTGGCATTTGTGGCTTTGAGTGTGACACATGAGAAGTGCAAATTGACTTGCCTGATTGTCATGACTGGTGTGGTCTGACAAACAGCAGAGGCTACCTCCAAGATTGTAATGGAACCATATAATGGGATATTGTCCTTGGGGTCTTGTTGCAAATAGATAAATTGGTTAGCATTTGGTTTGCTTTCACACTGTCTGTTTTCACACTCCCGTCCACTTAGCTGACGTCCTGATAATGGAGTTCATGTTTGCAAATATATTGTTTTCTTTTTTCCCTTCGATCTCGTTTGTTGGTCCAACTTCATCATGAAGGTTGTTGTTGGTGTGGATGATGAGAATCGGACTGACTGCACGTCCCAAGTCTCTCAGCTTCATGTGCATCTGCATACATGTGCATCTGCGTACATGTGCATCTGCGTACATGTGCATCTGCGTACATGTGCATCTGCGTACATGTGCATCTGCGTACATGTGCATCTGCGTACATGTGCATCTGCGTACATGTGCATCTGCGTACATGTGCATCTGCGTACATGTGCATCTGCGTACATGTGCATCTGCGTACATGTGCATCTGCGTACATGTGCATCTGCGTACATGTGCATCTGCGTACATGTGCATCTGCGTACATGTGCATCTGCGTACATGTGCATCTGCGTACATGTGCATCTGCGTACATGTGCATCTGCGTACATGTGCATCTGCGTACATGTGCATCTGCGTACATGTGCATCTGCGTACATGTGCATCTGCGTACATGTGCATCTGCGTACATGTGCATCTGCGTACATGTGCATCTGCGTACATGTGCATCTGCGTACATGTGCATCTGCGTACATGTGCATCTGCGTACATGTGCATCTGCGTACATGTGCATCTGCGTACATGTGCATCTGCGTACATGTGCATCTGCGTACATGTGCATCTGAGTACATGTGCATCTGAATACATGTGCATTTGAGTACATGTGCATTAACATGTCACTTTTTTTGTAAGATGGGATTACATTTTTTTTAAATTCATATGAATGTGTATGAAATTGCAGTTAGATTGACTGATCATGTGGCTGTCACACATCTGACTAGCTAACTAAGATCTTCAAATGAAAGCTGTTTTTCTTCCAAATGTGTGTCCAAGAGACAAGGAGGCAGTTGTCCTGAAAAGTGATATTGAGTAATCAGCCAAAATAGGCAAAAAAATATGAACGCAAGTATTTAAATAATTTTTTCATATATCTGAAAGTTTGATATTTGTGATGTATTGTGCAGTGTTTTTTTATATATAACAATAAGCAGCTGAGATATATAATTTAAATACAATTTAGAAAATATTTTACTTATGTACAGCTATGCCAAAAGGTAAATAAAGACTTTCAGAGTAGATTTACTCAAAATTAAGATAAACAGATAAGAAATGCTCCATCAATCATTCATTGTAAAAAAATACTTATTAGATTGCCTAGTTCTGTTTTGTCGGTGTGAAAGGATGTTTTGATTCATGTGGAAAAATGAAAAGTACTTATTTGGGACTTTACCCTCTTTTCCTTAAATATATGGAGTGTTGCACTGAACAGGAGGGATTGTGTGGTCAGCCTTTTTCTTGCTTTCTAACAATTGATGCCCCCTGTGGATTGGGAATAAGAATAGACCCATGACATCACCTTATGTGAATCTTTGTGCTTACTCTAGATAGTATCATTGATTCTGTGGTCAATGGCCTTACATAGCCTACAAAGGTTGACAGGCAATAAAACTCCATCCATTCCATTCCATCTATTCCAAAGTGGATTTAAGAAAAGGAAAGGCTGAATTCCTATGAATTCCCATCAATAGATCAATAGAGCTGTTAAGAGAGCCAGATGCTAGAACTCATTCAGTAGAAACCTTGGGGACATGATCCACCATCAACTCACTCTCTACATTCCAAACATTCTGGGAAGCCTGTCAGAAGAGAAACCTTTGGGAGAGAGCCTGTGAGTCATTGAGAGTGCATTCAGTCCTCTCCTCATGGCTTTCCAGTCTGGGTCTGGGTGCAGGCAGACTGTAAAGCCATCTCCTTCTGCCCTCCTGCTCTCTTGTCCCATGGCCTGGTGTGGAAGGCTGTCAGCCCAGGCTGACCACAGATTGACCCTACCCAGACCCCTGGGTAGAGCTTATAATGACCTTTTAAACCTGTATAGAAGTCTTTTAGAATCATTGCAGTGTCTGTGTGTGTGTGTGTGTGTGTGTGTGTGTGTGTGTGTGTGTGTGTGTGTGTGTGTGTGTGTGTGTGTGTGTGAGTGTGTGTGTGTGTGTGTATGTGTGTGTGTGTGTGTGTAGTTGTGTGTGTAGTTGTGTGTGAGTGTGTATTTGTGTTTAGTATGTTAGTGTGTGTGTGTGTGCATGCGTGTGTAGTTGTGTGTGTAGTTGTGTGTGAATGTGTATTTGTGTTTGTGTGTGTATGTGTGTGTGTGCATGTGTGTGTATGTGCATATGTGTGTATGTGTGTATGTATTTGTGTATTTATTTTTGTGTGTGTGTGTGTGTGTATTTGTGTGAATGTGTATGTGTGTTGTTGTTATTGTTGTGTAATATGTTTGATGTGGAGTTTTTGTAGTCATTTGTGCAGAATTTTGTTTTTACAAAATCGGGTAAAATTTAATCTAATAATTGTAGGTGAAAAAGCACTAGCCTCATGAATTTTCTGATTCTGGTTTCATGAAACTATGTCTCTGGCACACCCAGGCACTCATAATACAGTGTAGCATTAGCTGGGAAATTACGCACATGTATATATAACCCCATTCCAAACTAGCAGGACTGTACCAGACATCGGGGCCCACTTAGTTTAGGGACAGTGGCACAGATGTCCAACCATGCGTGAAATCCAACTCAGTTACTGTGTATGTGAGTGCCTCTGAGTGCCTCTGAGCAATACAGTTGAAATGGTGGATAGCTGCCTGCCTGTTTGCGTGAATGCCTGCCAGCTTGGAAAATACACACTCAATTCACTTTTAAATTACTTACTGAAGCACCTTCTGTTCATGAGAACTGTGTGCAGCACATCCTTTGTAGTTGTAACTGACTCTACTACATATTCATCATATTTATAGGCTAGGCATGCAGGCAGGGTAGAAATCATCACTGCTGCCAAAGACAGAAAAATCAAACAAAAGGACAGAGGGCAAGACTGGGCTGAGAAGCAGTGGATATGAGAAGAGATGGTGTCATTTGGAAGCTGAGAACATGGCTTCAAATTTTTGTGTGTTGTCTGATCACATTCTTCAACCCTTTCCTGACTGACGTCCACAGCTCAAAACAACAGCTCCCGCCTGGGGTTGCCAACTCAGAAATGCAAACACTTGGGTGGTTTTAGAAAAATGTTGATAACTCTCTTGTTTGAGCTTCAATCATCGTAAAACTTCAGGATTCATCAGATTAAAAGAGTATTGCTTGCATCTATGGTGTTTATTTTTTGTGCTGATGGGTGCTCATCCATAGTGAGAATACTCGTTACACTTCAGAAAAGGCTTGCCCAGAAAGTGGTGAAAGTCAAAACTGGAATGAATCGGAGGGTTGTAGTCATTACAGCTCTCAACCTGGCATGAGTGTTGAATCACATCTTCCAACACCATCCTCTAATCTTCCAGATGAAGACATGACAAAAGCCGGCATAATTATTTGCCTTAGCAGAAACATCGATATCTTTCATTACTGACAGCATTGGCTTCAGTTTGATCACCAATTGACATAACTGAGAGGTATTACCTTTTTGATGAATTGATGAATGTATTAAATGTTTAATACATTTTTTAGCTGCTTGGCTAGAATCTTTTTTTCTCAAGACAGACAACAAATTGAAGAAGAGGACATCAGAATTTTAATTGTTGTGCTTGTGCAGTATATTTTCACCACTTCTGCCACCAACACTGCCAACATTATCACCAATACCACCAACACCATCTTTGCCGCCACCACGACCATTAGTGTTAATAATTTTCTTCCTCTTCATCATTTCTCTCCTCCATCTTCTTCCTTCTTTCAACCCCTTGCCACTACCATCGTGTCATCATCATCATCATCATCATCATCATCATCATCATCATCATCATCATCATCATCGTTGTCATTGTTGTCATTACATCATCAGCTAGAGTATTGTTATGGTTGTTGTCATCATCTTGGTCATGTTGTGTTGCAGACTGAAAGACACGGGGGAGAAAGTGCCTGTGAATCCTTCCAACGTGCTGCTCAGGGGATGTGTCATCCGGAATACAGACTTTGTGGAGGGCATTGTGGTCTATGCTGGTGAGTGATTTTCTTCCCAGGTGCAGCTCCTGCTTCCACAAGAGGTTGGCTGTGTCTTAGGACTGGGCTTGGGAGTGGAACAGTGCCTGCTACTGCTGTTATCGGGAGACCTGTCATGCTGAAAATAATCAATTGGGATTACCCCCCAGCCCAGTAGCCTAGGCTGTCTTATTTCCCTTCTGCCTTTGCAGTACTAATGAAGAATGTGTGCTCTGTTGTCTGAATAGCAGAGCAAGACGTATTGATTTTGGTGGTGCTGGTTTTTCAGATGACCAAATCTCACTGAGGCATGATTTTGCTAGGATGACAGAAGATATTTCACACCACCCCAAGCTGGCAGAGTTTGAATAGCTAACAGCACCATTCACACACAGTATATGGCCTTGGATTCCTGAAATGATGCAGTGTAACTGTGAAGGTCAATATTCATCGGGACTTGATCATCTTTCTCCACATTAATGGAGGCTTGAGTACTGATATTACATGGCATTTACACAGGATTCCTGTTCACCAGCAGCATCAGATAGTGTTGATCTGACTTGTTTCATGGCAGGCATCCAGTAGATGTAATCTTGCAGTCACAGCCTGAGAACAGAGTTCTCATCTTTCTTTTGGAATATAGGTCTTGTTAGTTGGTCGTGACAGGAAGTGTATAAGTGGATAAGTCTCTTGCTCCTCATTCAGACAAGCTGATCTAATGGATTACATCTCCTTTGGTATTTCCATTTCCCCTGTCATTTATCCACATGAGATGTGTACAACTGATCCAGTGGATCTAAATGTTTTTAACAATTTAAGTCTTCTTCTTCGGTCAGGTGATAAATTGGTGTTGGTTTCCTGCTGTTCAGATTAAAAAGCAAAGCAAAACAAAAGGATGACACAGGGAATATATATGCAGCTTGATGCATCTGTTATTGAGGCTGCTAAACTTTGTAAAATTGTGACATCCCTCCTCTCAAATTATTGTACCCAACAGGATAGACAATTAAAAAAAGAAAAAGTTTCAGGCAAAAGAAGTAAATCCAGGACTTGTTTCTTTCTTACTCAATTGGGTGCAAATTGTCCTTTTTGACTCACATGCGAAGCAAAAGTGAGTCTATGCACTCACCCGTTTCGTCCGTCCTGGCGTCCGTTTAAAACTTTAACATTGGATTTTTCTTGGAGACTATTAAATCTATCAACACCCAATTTGGCATGATGGTGTATGATGACAAGGCCTCAAAAAACATACATAGTGACTTGACCTTGCTTCAAGGTCAAGGTTGCAGGGGCCATAAATGTTGTCTAAAAAACAGCCATTTTTCACATTTTCTCAATTTTCTCTGAAGTTTTTGAGATTGGATACCTCACCTATATATGGTATATAGGGCAAAGTAAGCCCTATCTATTGATACCAGTTTGGTTGACCTTGCTTTAAGGTCAAGGTCACAGGAGCTCTTCAAAGTTGGATTGTATACATATTTTGAAGTGACCTTGACCCTGAACTATGGAAGATAACTGTTTCAAACTTAATAATTATGTGGGGCACATGTTATACTTTCATCATGAGACACATTTGGTCACATATCATCAAGGTCAAGGTCACTTTGACCCTTATGAAATGTGACCAAAATGGGGTAGTGAACCACTTCTTCTTCTTCTTGTCGATCGCTAGATGTTTGCGCCAGTCGCCCGCACAAATGCAGCTGTTCTCTGCAGCTCCTCCAGGTTGCCATAGAGTTTGCTCCTCACTGGTGTTGGGTCTGGCCATGTGGCTCTTCTGAGGGCATCATGGTGGGGGCAGTCTTGGAGAAGGTGTTCACCGGTCATCGAGGCAGTGTGGCAAGAACATCTGTCTGTCTGACCGACTTTGAACTTGTGGAACATATGTGCTGGCAATTTGTTGTGTCCTGTTCGGAGTCTGAACAGAATGACTTGGTCAGCTCTGTTCAGAAAGTGGTAGCTGTCATTTTGGTTGTAGTTCGGATGTTGCTGGCACCACTTTTTCTGAGACAGAGCCTTGATGATGGTCTTCTCTTCTGCATAAGAGACCTGTCTGTCTTCCTGGTCCAGCTGACCACCTTCCCTGGCCAGTCTGTCAGCCGTCTCATTTCCATGCACTCCACAGTGTGCAGGAATCCATTGGAGTGTGAGTGTACCTGTGCGGCCAGCTCAGACAGAGTGGCTGCAAGTTCATTCAGTTCCTTCTTGCGAGGGTCCTGAGTGCGCTCAGCACAGACAAAGCATCAGTGAAGATGACCACGTGCTGGTGTGTCGCATCTCGGTGATCCAGTAAGTGGGCCAATGCCGTTCTCAGGGCCTCTGCCTCTGCTCTGAAGTTGGTGGAGTATCTGCCCGTTGCTATGGGGATGTGGGTCTCGTACCGGTGTACCTGATATACACGCCTCCTCCTCCATCCCTCGTTGCTTCTGCGGCAGATCCATCCATATAGGTATGTGTCCACTGTTTTTCAGGATAGGTAGATTGGATGAGCTCTAAGGTCAATGACTTCCTCTCGTCGTCTGACTGTGTGCCTTTCTTCCCAATGCCTGGAATGTTATCTCTGATGGTTGGGAATTTCAGTCTTTCCCATGAGGGGACAGATGTTGTTGTTGGTATTGGTGTTGGCTTGTGGTCCAACAGTTCTGGGTCTCTCCTCTCAAATATCCTGCTCTGGTTGATAAAGCTGGACCTTTTGAGCCTCCCTTTTGTTGGCATGCTCATTCTTTCATGCATGGGATGATTTTGGAGGCATTTGAACTTTGCTGCTTGTGTCAGCACCTTGATGTTCCTTCTGTCATCAAGGGGACCACTAAAAGTGACCATATCTCATGGTAGAAAGTGCCAATAAGCACCATTGTGCTTCCTATGTCTTGAATTAACAGCTTTGTGTTGCATGACCTTGGATGACCTTGACCTTGGGTCAAGGCCACATGTATTTTGGTAGGAAGAATGTGCAAAGCATTTCTTAGTGTATGATGTCATTGCTAGGTGTAGTTGGTTGACCTTGACCTTGAAGGTCACCTGAAGGTCAAGGTCATGCAAAGGTCAAGGTCAAGCATGTGAGTCGTATGGGCTTTGCCATTATTTCCAAAATTTCTAAACAAAAAGATGGTCTCTCTCTCTCTCTCTCTCTCTCTCTCTCTCTCTCTCTCTCTCTCTCTCTCTCTCTCTCTCTCTCTCTCTCTTTCTCTCTCTCTCTCTCACACACACACACACACACACACACACACACACACACCACACACACACACGCACTCACACACACACACACACACACACACACACACACACACACACACACACTGCTGAATAAAGTTGATACATTTTTAGCTGAAAGTGTTCAGATGAGACATGTGCTACTGCCAGGAAATCCTAATTGATTGTCAGATCACCCGTTATGATGGCAGATTACATGAAGGAAGTGAAATCACACTTGTGAAACTGATGTATGTTTTCTTAGACAACAATGCTTAACCTTCATTGTCTGCAGTTTTTTGCATTAGCCTATGCTGAAAAAAGGAATATATCTCCAGCTCCCACCCAGTGTGTGAAATTGCTTTTGAGGGAGGTGAATCTGCACTCAACAGAGACAATTTTCAGCAGTATTGGGCAAAGCAGAAATTCTTCCATCAGAATTTTTTATGTACACCCCATACAGCATTGCTAGCAGCATAGATGTGTGTATTACAATTATAAGGGTTTTCATTCTTCTGCAAAAGAGCACTAAAAGTTTTTTGGCTGTCAGATTTCAACAGGAAAATAAAAAGTAATTTGAGAAGGGGGCATTTGACGATTTGTTTTGATGGGAAGAACATCCACAGTCCATGATGGATTTAAGTAAGCTGTGCTTTTTTCCTTCGCTCTATCCTGAGGTAAACAATGCTGTGTTTAATTTTAATCAGGAGGCTTTGCAAGTTATGTTGATTCTGTGAATCAGGTCATGAGACCAAAGCCATGCTCAACAACAAGGGTCCAAGATACAAGAGGAGCCATCTGGAGACGAAAATCAATAGAGACGTCATCTGGTGTGTCATCCTCCTGCTCGCCCTCTGCTTCTTCTGTGCTGTTGGTGAGCTTGCCTTTCATCTCATGTATCACCAGCATGGGAGTTTTTCCCCCTTAAGTGTGTCTATGATCTCTGATTGACTTACTTCAGTTATAACCATAGTTCACCCTGACAAAGTGTGTGCTTACCAATGTAGGTATCCAGGTATGGGAGTCAGTGTGTATAACTATGCAGACAGGAGATATTTTAATTGTTTATGGTAATAGTATCAAATGGAAGGATTCAGAAAAAGGAATTTTATTTTAACACCTTTTGACCTCCAGAGATGAACACTCCTCTAGTAGAAGTGTAAGCCAAGAGACAAGACAGGACCTGTAGACAAGTGCTTGATGTTGTCAAAGCTTTTCATTTTACCACCTCTTGCTCTTTTTGGAAGAGAGCTGCTGATGTATTGAAACAGACTGTCAGTGCATTGGGCAAGGTTTTGTCTGTATGTCACAACCCAAGAATCTGCACAAGAACTCTTGATTAATGTGTAATGTTGTCTGAATCATATAACTCCATCACCACTTGCTCACCAAGGACAAGTACTGTTGATGCATTGTTACAGGCCTGGTGTAGTATTTGATCTGTATGTTGATACTCTAGAATTCACCCAGAAATTGTTGACATAAGTCTGATATTGCCTGCATCATGTTCCAGTGTAGGATATGGCCAATTAAGGTTATGGCAAAGTCAAGATTTGGATGCCATTTCATAAGTGCAGTAAGCCAAGTGCTTTTTGGGGTGTAAAAATCAAGAGTTGATTACATTGAAAGCAGATGGATCTGTCAGAGGGCAGAGTGGATAACATAACTTCATATAGTAGTTATCAGCTTTGGTGTGGTGTGAAATTTGCTTGCCCATGTGCACCTGTCATTGGGACACAACAGGAAAATAAACAAACAAACGAACAAACAGCAAAACTGCATAATACAATAGTCATGCAGAAATGTGGATATGGCCCTCTAACAGACCTGTTGTAAAGCTGCTGTGCACTCTTGCCACAGGAAGTGGAATATGGCTATCGGAGTACAAGCAGGGCAGCCTGGTTCCTTTCCTGCAATTTGGAGGCCTGGGCAACTTCAGCCCTCTGTACGAGGGCTTCATTGTCTTTTGGACCTACATCATCATTTTCCAGGTAAGACTTTTCAATTCCACCTTGACAGGTGTGGAGCTCATTTCTCAGTCATGCACAGGATCAAAGAATGCATTGCCAGTGCATTGTACTGTATAATGCAGGTCATTCACACAGCTACAGAAGGCAAGGAGAGACCCCAAAGCTGTCAATGTTATCCCCATGTTCATAAAGGTGATAGAGTGAAGTAGAACAGGCATGCATCGCTAATGCTAATGGTCATATTCAAAATTTTCTCCTGGATGACCAATATTGAAAACAAAACCAAAAAACACGCACAAAAGTACGAAGTTTAATTAATGTTCTTAAAAATCAATGAGACAAAGGAAATAAATTCTTAATTGTGAAAAATAGAGGCACATGTATATTAAATTGACAATTGTGTCTTCTCATTTTTCATCTGTGAGGGTGGGTAAAAGATAGACTGTAGGATTCCCTACAACAAAACAAAAATGGCCACACGAATTGCTTGAAGGTGTAGAAATCCCTGGCTGAATGAAGGAAAAAACAGTTCAGGCATTGCCCTCCCTCAGTCTTACCATACCCCAAATTTGTAGTTCACATTGAATTTGCAGGTCATCAATGCTGCAAATACACATGCAGCCAGAGAGTAGGGTATGGGGTGGGATGGGGGCTAACCTGGAGGTGACAGGGGTGTTTGTCATTGTAGTGTTGGTCTGTCACAATGGACAGAGGCAGGCAGTGCACTGCAACTAATGGAGTGCATGTGGCTTGTGTGCACCATTGGAAAGCTGCACCTTTGATGACATGGGGGGCTGTCTGAGGCATGAGAATGCCTGCACTGAGCTGTTCTGGCCCAAGGTCTTCCTCCTTTTACAGTCACAGGCAAGGGGCATCAGTGGCTTGAGTGAAAGTTGCTGACAGGTGAACATGATCATTATCATCGAGCATCAGCAGCCTTGTGGGTCATAGTTCTGAGTAGTACTGTGCATTGCTGACGAGAGCTTCAATGCGGTTGAGAATATTTGACTCGATAACAGTCATGGTCTACAGTAGAAAGAAATAAAAAGAATAAGAAAAAAATCCCCCCCCCCCCAATTTTATTTTAAAATTTTAAAAACCACTCATAACAAAGATAAAAACCACCTTTTCTCTCACATACATAAGTAATACTGATTTATTATGTAGTAGCATTCTATTACAACAGTTAGATCATAGTTGATAGTGCTGGCAGTTTCATTTGGAATATTTTCAGTTTGTTTGCTAGGTTTTTTGGCTTGTCTCTCCCTCTCTCTGTCTCTCTGTCTCTCTCTCTCTCTCTCTCTCTCTCTCTCTCTCTCTCTCTCTCTCTCTCTCTCTCTCTCTCTCTCTCTCTCTCTCTCTGTCTCTCTCTCTCTCTCTGTCTCTCTGTCTCTGTCTGTCTCTCTCTGTCTCTCTCTCTCTCTCTCTCTCTCTCTTTCTCTTTCTCTTTCTTTTTCTCTCTCTCTCTCTCTCTCTCTCTCTCTCTCTCTCTCTCTCTCTTTCTCTCTCTCTCTCTCTCTTTCTCTTTCTCTCTCTCTCTCTCTCCTCTCTCTCTCTCTCTCTCTCTCTCTCTCTCTCTCTCTCTCTCTCTCTCTAAGTGTATGCAGAGTAATAGAATACTGTCCTGAAATTCTCTCACCTTGCTCCAGAGTTTCTTTGCTATAGAGACAAAATTGATAATGGTGTTAGTGAACTTGTGCATGTCCAGCAACACCAGTGCTGTGTTTCTGCATTTGTCCTCTGAGTGCATGTGTTCATGACGATGTGTGGGTGACGCTTGACTGCAATTTCTGATGGAGGTCTGCTTCATTGCTCTTCAGCTGACAGAGTGATGCAGAACCTTTGAAGGTGCAACAATAAAAACGCTATAGTTTTCTTTCTCTCTTAATTTGTTTATCCACCAATGTCTGGCCTTCAGGGTGCTACAATGTAGAGTGACCTCCCTACTCTAGTTATGGCTGGTGTTTAAAGGTGTGTTTGGGACTTGTTAAAAAGAGGTCTTGGGGAGGTCAGGTAGGCTGTAATTCTCTCCAGTTGTATAAGCATCTTTCCAAGGCTGGCTATCAGCTTGTGTGTAGCTTTCCAGCAGCATGGGATATTAATTGTAGCATATGCATGATTGAATGTGAGGCCACTTCAATTCTGTCTTTTCTTATCATTTCATACTTTGGGCATGTGCCTCTTGGCAGTCCATTGCTTGGCTTGCAACTGAAAAGGGTTAACCTCTCCAACTGTGGAAGACATATGGCATTTTGTCTTCATTTTTCTTTGCAACAAGACAACCTCCACATTGAGTTGTTTTCCCAAAGTGTAAACGCACTTCTAAAATCAGTGCCTTGGACATCTTCCTGCTGGAGCATCTCAGTGCTCCTCTCCTCAGCTGGAACTCCTGGCTGCTGGATGTTTTGGCCTACACTGGTAGTTCTGGCCTACACTGGTAGTTCTGGCCTACACTGGTAGTTCTGGCCTACACTGGTAGCTCGGCTAGGGGTGGCCCCAAGCAGCGCAGGAGACTACCTGAAACATCCATGCTGACCAACAGCTAGATTGACAGATGGGTTGATTGTTGATGTTTGAAATGCCTAGCTGATGGATGGATTGGTTTCCTGATTTATTGTTTGGAATTAGATCCATTGGTTTAACAGGGCCCCACAGCTAGGCAAGTGTGTGAGGGACTGAATGGGTGCATGGTTGAGAAAGAATGAATGAACTGTAAATAGGATGGTGTGCTGATGAAGTGATGGAAGGAGGGATCGTGAGGAAGGCAGATTTATTGATTTGCTGAATGATGAATGAATCTGCAGAAATGGATGGTGAGAATGAGAGTAGAGGATGAATAGATGAATAAACCAACAGATGGATTTTTGAGGTTGAGGATACATAGGAAGGGATGGGATTGGATGGGTGGATGGATGGATGGATGATGGATGGGTGGGTGGGTGGGTGGGGGATGGGTGGGTAGATAGATGAATAGGTGGATGAGTGGGTGGATGGATGAATGGGTTAGTGGATGGATGAATGGCTGGCTACCTGGCTGGCAGAGGAATAAACTGATGGATGGATGGATGAATAGTTGGATGGGTAGAGTAGTGAGAGAGAGAGAGAGAGAGAGAGAGAGAGAGAGAGAGAGAGAGAGAGAGAGAGAGAGAGAGAGAGAGAGAGAGAGAGAGAGAGAGAGAGAGAGAGAGAGAGAGAGAGAGAGAGAGAGAGAGAGAGAGAGAGAGAGAGAGAGAGAGAGAGAGAGAGAGAGAGAGAGAGAGACCAGACCCAGACCAGACGGAGAGACAAAGAGAGAGAGAGAGGGGTTGGGGCGGGGGTAGGGGTGGTGGTGGAGAACGAGAGTTGCTGAATGATATTTCTTGCATGTGGGAGGGTTTTCTTTCTCTTTTTTTATTGATGATGACCTCTTTCTTGTGCATTGCAGATTGAATACATCTTCTCAGACAAGACAGGCACACTGACAGAAAACAAAATGGAGTTCAAGACATGCACCATTGGGGGAGAGGACTTCCCACACACCTCAGGTGAGTGAGCAGTTCCTGCTTTCTCACAGTGAGGAGTACCTAATGCTGTAAACATGGGTGCTGACTTCAGGGGAGAAGCTACAGGTTGTGACTACCGCTGGGGAGAAGGACTCATAAAAGTGCCATGGCTGTTTATTGTGGAACTGATCCCTTGTCATGACATTGACATTGGTTTGCTGAAGATGATAGGCTGAATGTCTGGCTGCATGCCAAAAGGTGTGCCAGAGTTAGAAGCTTACATAATATCCTTCCCAAATGTATTGTTTAGGTCTGACGGTCCTTTTTAAATGACAGTGCGACTTCAGCATCTGCCACTTTGGTCACTGGTGAGGAAGGTGGTTATTGACACCCATTCATCTATCGAGCTCTGTTGAAGAACTGATTGTACAGTCAAAATGTCTTTCGTTGAGGACAATGCAAAAATGTAGAACACTCCAAAGATATGTGATGGAATGCTTCATGCAGTTCGGAATTTCAAACCATTCGCATCATAATTTTCTTTGTGCTTGCTGGATCCTATAATTGCACTTTAAAATAGAAATTTAAGCACATGTTCTTGTATGGCCAGACACCAGCACTGTTTCCCTTTTGTGGGGTCAGTTCAACTCAGCTTGCGGCTCCTCAACACACTTTCAGGGCTTACACTACAGATAAACTTCTTTACACCTTGGATGTCACACCAGGAGCTGTGCTGCTTCAAACACAACTTCCTCAGGACTACTGCCCCATGGCTTCACATCTGGAACCTGCTTTCTCACTCAGCAAATCCACCCATCATTGACAGTCAGTGATGTTGATCTTTGCCAGTGTCTGACTGTCATTGCCACCAAGTACATGTAGTACTGAATCTTATCTCTGCAGAGGATGCTGCCAGCTTTGGTCGGCAATCCATGGATAGCCGCCAGTCCCTTGGAAGCTTCAGCTGTGCCAGTTCTGTAAGTCTTGGAGTGTGTGGTGCCACAAGGCCTGCTTGCCATCCCTGTAGGAGGCCTGCCTTTGCTTGCTTGCGTGGTGTGTCTTTTTAGTGTTGTAGCCTTGCCTGCAAGGTATACATGTGTGTTTAGAGGGTCTGCTTTCTACTGCAACATTATTATCATTTTACTCACTCCTATCTTCTCATGTTTTTCTACAGGATATCGGAAGAAGGGCTGTGTTGTGTGAGTCTTCTTTTGTTTGAAGCAAAACTTGATGTTGAACTTGAATTATTTTCCTGTTCTGTGTTAGTTGAAAAATTACAGAAGCTTTGCATTTTCTCAAATGAAGTTCTGCATTTTCTCAAATGAAGTTCTGCATTTTCTCAAATGAAGTTATGTATTTTCTCAAATGAAGTTATGTATTTTCTCAAATGAAGTCATGCATTTTCTCAAATGAAGTTATGTATTTTCTCAAATGAAGTTATGTATTTTATCTAGTGGCTGCAAAGGAGATGAAAAGTATTTTTGTCTGAAACTGTCTCCACCTTTTTTTACTTTTTTATGAAACCTTCAAGATTTTATTATTGGGGGTGGGGTGGGGGTGGGGAGTGGGGGTGGGGGATGGATTTTGAGGATGTGAGAGATTCATCAGCAGGGCTTTTTTCCCCTCCCCCTCTTCATTATTAGAAAATAAAAGTTTGCTGCTCTATTGCATCATAAATTATAATTACTCCAAACAAGTAGACTAATATTCTGTGTGCCAGGGTTCACATTTCTGTCTGTATATTCATCTTAAATCATAGACTTAGATGTAAAGAAAATGCAACAACTCTGACATAAGTTTTGTGACTGATTTTATTTCTTTATTTCATTATCCCTGAGAATTGGAATAATCAGTCTTTTGTCTCTCTTTTGCATAGACACAAAACAGGGGTTCTTTTAAAGCTAACTTGATCGTAAGGCAGCCTCTTTGAAAGATCATTAACAATTTCACTTAGTGTTCATTGCATGTTTGTTTTTCTTGTTGTCTAAAAAATTCAGCAGATTTGACATTGTTTTCTGTAATCTTGATAACTCTGAGCTTGAAGCTTGTTGACTTGAATGACAACAGCTGGGGTATCTGAGCTTGAAACTTGTTGACTTGAATGACAACAGCTGGGGTATCTGAGCTTGAAACTTGTTGACTTGAATGACAACACCTGGGGTATCTGAGCTTGAAACTTGTTGACTTGAATGACAACACCTGGGGTATCTGAGCTTGAAGCTTGTTGACTTGAATGACAACAGCTGGGGTATCTGAGCTTGAAGCTTGTTGACTTGAATGACAACAGCTGGGGTATCTGAGCTTGAAGCTTGTTGACTTGAATGACAACAGCTGGGGTATCTGAGCTTGAAGCTTGTTGACTTGAATGACAACATCTGGGGTATCTGAGCTTGAAGCTTGTTGACTTGAATGACTACAGCTGGGGTATCTGAGCTTGAAGCTTGTTGACTTGAATGACAACACCTGGGGTATCTGAGCTTGAAACTTGTTGACTTGAATGACAACAGCTGGGGTATCTGAGCTTGAAGCTTGTTGACTTGAATGACAACCGCTGGGGTATCCATGCCGCCCCTCAGACCAATTTCTGGCTCTCTGTGCATGCAGATTGTGGAGAACCTCAACCTGGAGACCAGAATCCTGACAGCGCTTCGGAGTCTGTCCCGGCAGTGCCTGAGTGGCAAGATTCGGGTCACGAAGGAAGAGCGTCGCATCCATGACTTCTTTGTCCTCCTGGCAGTCTGCAACACCGTGGTGTCCACCACACACAGCCATGAAGATGCGGTTAGTCATTGATGTATCCCTGTCACTATGCGGTCGCTCTGCAGCTCTAACCCTCTTAGCTGTCTCTCTTTCTCTCTCTCTCTCTCTCTCTCTCTCTCTCTCTCTCTCTCTCTCTCTCTCTCTCTCTCTCTCTGTCTCTGTCTCTCTCTCTCTCTCTCTCTCTCTCTCTCTCTCTCTCTCTCTCGCTCTCTCTTAAACTGTAAAGTCTGTAGAGTGGATAGTGTAGGGTTCTTAGAAGCATACATCTTTGTGAATGCCTGTATAATGTACTGCTGGGTTTCTGTTGTCTTTGGGCCTCAAACTCTAGTGACCTCTTGAACTCAAGCTACCTGCTAGTACAGCTGTTGATTAGAGCTGGGTTCTCCACTACAGAAATGAAACATATGTTGCGGTAAGGTGGTCTCTAACTTGCGGTCCGTCCCAGCTCGCGCCAGGAAAGTAGAAGCAGGACTTCGGCGGGAGTTTTCTACATGAAGATCTTTATTCCATCATGCGTACATCGATGGCGAGTGCGCTTTCAAAGGCGCCAACAGCTCCACAAGCTCTCACTTGCTCACAATAACGACTTCATCCATCTCTGCTCCAAGAACAAATCAGGACAGACTCTTACCTCTCTTCATAGGCCAGAGTCATCACGGTTCGACTTATCCCTACACCCATGATGCCACTACTTCTCCCAGCAATCACTCCCAACGATAACACGCCGAAACGCCACGTCCTTCTACCGTGCCATATTTTTCCTAACTGTCGTCGTCGCAGTCATACGTCACTTTTCATTATTACGTCATCGTCACTAAAAACCGTCCGTCTCAGTCCAATCTGCTCTGTTGGAAGGACAGGGAAAGTTCCCGAACTGCGGCATTTCCCATTACATTTGCATCCGCAGGCATTTCACATTCTTCCGCAACACAGCTCCCTTCTTTCGAGACCAAGACGTCCTCGTCGGTCTTCCCACACCTCCAACTACAATACCACAACAGGAATGAATGTGAAAAAGTTACATGCCTGAAAGAAAAGAACAAGAAGTCCATTACTCATCTGGTCGTGCTCATCCTTGGTGGTTAACGTGGTGGAGAGAGAGGGACGAACTGGTGGCAGGACTCGACAGAAGGATCTAGGTTTCCCTGCGGTAACCCTTTCTCCCCCCTGACCACAGAGCCATAGTCCCGCCACACCACAACACGTCCAAACATGCACCTGGGTCGCTCCCTCGTCGCTCTCACCTTCCGAGGGCGACCCAAGGCTCCCTCTCTCGCCAGTCACTCCTCATCGATGTCCGCCTACCAGTAGGGCGAAGGTTCTCCCTTGTACCTCCCGCGTCGGGCACGGTCCTCCACCCGTGGTCGGGCACGGCCCCGTCGTCGTCCTGCCTGTGACTGAGCCGACTTGGTGAAGTATCTCGCCCGGGAGGCGCAGATGGCACAACGTCGACAGGTCGCGGACGGACTTGCACGCCGACCAACCCAGAAGAACCGCTCACTGACGCGTCGGTAGGTCTTCTGCCTTCCAAGATGGCCAGCTGCAGGGTCGTCGTGCAGCTGTCTCAGCGCCTCCTCCTGCATGGCTTCCGGCAGAACAGGGAGACGGCGGCAGGTTTCTCCCTTCTCGTCCACCCATTCCTCATCGATGTCAGGGGGCACAGGCTCTCGGCGTGGAGACCGCCACCAGTCGGGTGGAGGTTCTCCCTTGTACCTTCCGCGCCGGGCATGATCCACCATCCGGAGTCGGGCATGGTTCCTCTGCCGTCCTTTCTGCGACTGGGTCAGCTTGGTGGAGTTTCTCCTCTCAGCCCGTGGGTTGAAGAAACCCGGCGTAGTGCCCTCAGGAGAGGTCTGGTGATCGGCCTTGCGGTCGTAGCCAGACCTCTTTTTGCCCACGCTCCGCTGCAGGTGTGCCCTTGCGGACACTTGCACCGCCTGCAGCATACCTTGGAGCGGCTCCACACACTGGGGCACTTCTCGGGGGGTTTCCGCCAGCTGCCCTGTCCACGCCAAGTCCGTTGCCTGTCTCGGCGCCTCTCTTGCCACTGCGTCCTGGAGGCTTGCAGTCTCTTTATCGACACGGGAGTCGCGGTCTCCCTTCGATCCCTCGACGCTTGTCGCTGCTTCTTCCAGGGACGAGTCGAGGCGGCCGATCTCCCCGCGCATCTCAGTCTGCACCGTCCCAATCTCCTGGCGGAGTTCGGCGGTGCTGCTTGCGAGGGCAAGGAACCGCTCCATGAAAGCCTCAATTCCCTGTCGCCTTTGTTCTGCCTCCTCCCGTCGCTGCTGTTCTCTCTGTTCCTCTTTTTGTCGTCGCCGATGTTCCCTCTGTCGCTTTTCTTCTGCTTCTTGCTGTTGTTGCAGCTCTTTCTCCTCCTGTCGCTGCCGCTCCCTCTCTTCTTCCTTCTTCTGCTGCTCTGCCTTCTCCTCCTGTCGCTGCCGCTCCTTCTCTTCTTCCTTCTTCTGCTGCTGTCTCTTTTCTTCGAGCAGAAGCTTTATCATTACCAACATGTCCTCCTCGCGCGCGGCGGCCGATCTCGTTAATCTTCTCTCACCTTCAGCGTCCATGCTTGTCTACTTTTTTCGAATTCGCCGTCTCGGGAACCAATGTTGCGGTAAGGTGGTCTCTAACTTGCGGTCCGTCCCAGCTCGCGCCAGGAAAGTAGAAGCAGGACTTCGGCGGGAGTTTTCTACATGAAGATCTTTATTCCATCATGCGTACATCGATGGCGAGTGCGGTTTCAAAGGCGCCAACAGCTCCACAAGCTCTCACTTGCTCACAATAACGACTTCATCCATCTCTGCTCCAAGAACAAATCAGGACAGACTCTTACCTCTCTTCATAGGCCAGAGTCATCACGGTTCGACTTATCCCTACACCCATGATGCCACTACTTCTCCCAGCAATCACTCCCAACGATAACACGCCGAAACGCCACGTCCTTCTACCGTGCCATATTTTTCCTAACTGTCGTCGTCGCAGTCATACGTCACTTTTCATTATTACGTCATCGTCACTAAAAACCGTCCGTCTCAGTCCAATCTGCTCTGTTGGAAGGACAGGGAAAGTTCCCGAACTGCGGCATTTCCCATTACATTTGCATCCGCAGGCATTTCACATTCTTCCGCAACACATATGATGGAGGGCTAAACTCTACATGTGTGTCATAATAGGGCTGGCTGCTGTTGTCCTCTAGTTGCATTACATACTTGCAAGTGTCCTCATGCACATGGTATTTTACAAGTGTATGGACATGACTGAAAAAATAATCTGTGAATTTGTGTTGTTTTTTCATTTTAAGCCTGCTTTGTTGTTGGGCATGTATATCTTCTGAGTAGACTTGGTATACTGAGGGTTGACCAACTTCATTGTGTATTCAGCATTCACTCATGCAGTTTATTCTTGTGTCAGTCATGTTTAGCTCCTTTTGCAAGGCTACCTATTAGGGGTTCATGGTACCACTGCCTTCTTCCTTCAGATGGATGAGATGGGGTCGGTGAATGATGGGCTGGAGGAAGACGAGCGGCCAGAGCCATTGGACTTACTCCGACAGTCAACCACCTTGAGCGACAGCCCCTCTCGCCCCTCTGCCAGCGTGGCTGCCACCCGGGCCTCCACCCTCTCCCTCAACTCCATGGAGTCGCTGGTAGGCCTTGCAGCCATGTCTGATCATGACCCTATGATTGGGGGTAGGGGCATGGTGGCAGAGTGAAAAGTGGTTTGAACCCCAGGTATGGGTGATGTGTGGAAATGTTAATCCAGTGCCTTGACCTTTGTGGAGAGTGCAGGCAGTGAAGTGGCTAGCAGTGGTGGGGAAGAGGAGGAGAACAGAGTCACTGCTAAATGGGTTTGTTTCCTCTGTCTCTGTGTCTGAAGCTTTTTGGGGGATGGGGGGTGGGGGTGGTTGATGGGGTTGGGAGGTGTCTGTTCTGCAAAAATAGGCTCTGTATTCCTCACTTTAGAATTCAGATGAAATTTTCCCAGAAATAAAGACTTTTCTAAATGTGAATCATAGGAGTTGAACTTTTATTAACATTTGGGTCAGAATGAAAGAGAATGGAAGAAATACATGTATAAGATTTATTTTTGTACATTGTTTGATAAGTATCATTTTTCTTGATTGATTCTAAGCATGATTATGTTTTCTTGGATAATGAACTGATAGTGAGATCTGTCCTACAGACTGCAGATAGGACTGTAGAAAAACCTTCTTTTCTACAGTTTCACTAGGTGCATTGGTACAAGAATCCAAGATTTTTCATCAGCAATGGTCTGTGTACATGGATGCCATTTTGAATATTCTGACTGCTCCAGTAGACATCAGCAGCGTCATGACCAAACATAAAAACTTGGCACCTTTTTCTAAAAAGTAGACTGTCAACTTAGGAAATGTAGCCTGTCCAAAGTAATTACATATCCAAGCTGATGCCACATGAGGTCAGCAGATTGCATGGTTGTTCTCCTGCAGGCCAGCAACCTGACTGGCTCTTCCCAGCACAGGGAAGTCCTGTACGAGGCAGAGTCTCCAGATGAACTGGCCCTGGTCAAGGCAGCCAACACCTATGATGTCAGTCTGCGAAAAAGAACCCCGAACAGAGTCATCATACGTCTGCCTGGTGAGTTTCTTCTTGGTGTGCAGATCCTTCAACATTTCAGTACATTCCTCTGTGCATTCATTCCAAGTCTACCTCCCGGCAGGTCCCCTTTTCGTGTATGGCTGCCATGGCTGTGGATTTATCAAAAACCTGACTGTGCCGTGACTTTAATTTTAGAATTGGAGATGTGAAAGAGGGAGACAACTCTGTAACCTTGATGGAAAGCATGATTGTTTTATTGGAAGTTGAGAGCATTACTAGTCTCTTCCCTCAGTTGAGACTGCTTTTGGTTCACTATTCCACCTTTGTAGGAATTTTTCACTGCAGTTATTTCCTATAAGCCAGTTTACCCCTGTAACCTCTTAGCTTCTGACCCAACAGTATCAATTCATTATAATTCCAGAGAATTTCAAGCAAACATCTAAGAAAATAAGTCTCCAATGATTGCTGAATTGTCGCCCTTTGTGTATACAATTATTTATTTTACTCAGTAATTGCTGGATAGTTGCCATTTGTACACACAAACATATATTTATATTACTTATTCACTCATTCCCTGTGCAGATGGAAACAAGATGACATTCAAGGTGCTGCATGTTCTGGCTTTCGACGCCACCCGAAAGCGCATGTCCATCATCCTGCAGGCCCCAGACACACAGGAGATTACACTCTTCACCAAGGGCGCTGACTCTGGCATCCTGTCTGTGCTGGACAGACACTTTACAGGTAGATGCAGGTCATAGAGAAAACCCAGAGATCAAATGAGGCCTGCCTTTATGCTTGTATTAGGATTCAGTGTAGATTTATGGGTTTGAATGCTTCTTAATCTGAACTTTTTACAGTTCTCAGTCACCTTCTCTTCTGTATCTGGGAAGTATATGATTTAACAAATTAAGTTGTGCAGTCAACAAGTTACATAGCAGAAGTGTACTTATGATGGTGTTTCATCAGATAATTTTGACCTAACTGCTGATATGTTGAAAGAGATTCTGAATACTATTTTCCATCTTGCTTGTTCATTTAATGTTAAGGCACAAAACCCATTAAAAGAATCTATCATTAATAATGTAGCTGTAATTTGTCATTGGGAGGATCACTTTCTGATTTGAATTTTTGCAGCATTTTATTTTAGGTAAAGGAAATGTTGTTACCTTTGTGTGCTGGACTGTTGTATTTGGTGTTCAAGATTCAGAGGAAGGCCGGGAAATCCTAGAGAAGACCGAGAGTCTGCTGGAGGCTTACGCCAAGAAAGGCCTGCGTACCCTGTGCATGGCCAAGAGGGTGAGTTGAGTGTGTGCAAAGCTTGGATGTAAAATGTTCTGAAGACCTGCAAGAATGGTATGAGACATTGAAATGACAGATTTTACAATCTTTATCGTATGGACTTTTATCTTTGCAGTTGTCGTGATTGTTTTGCTCCTCTTACCACAGAAGTATAAATCAAAATAATAAATAAAGTTAATGCTGGCCGATGTTTGTGGGTAGGCCTTGGATACCAAAATAAAGAAGTGAACAGGTTTAACATTCAGAGCTGAAGCTTGCATGGGACAGACAGGAAAAATGTAGGACTACAGGTGGGAATTGTACCTGCGACCTTTCAGTTAGCTCCCAAAATGCTCAACCATGGTCTGCTTTGTTTTCTCCTGTCTACACACCCCTGTATCAGTAACTGCTGTAGGCCATGGATACCACAAAGAGAAGTTGACATTTCATTTTCCCCTGCTGTAGTTGTCGTTGCTATTGTTCATGCCTGAATTTGTGTGGCGTGTGTACAGGTGCTGAGCAAGGAGGTGTACGCTGAGTGGCTGCACCAGCACAAAGAGGCTGAGACGAGCTTTAAAGACCGGGACATGGCACTCATGGACTCAGCCTGCCGCATTGAGCAGGAGCTGGAGCTGCTGGGTAGGTGTCCTTGCACTGGGTCTGCAGCCTTTGTCTGGTGACAGCCTGGGCCATGATTTGCTGGCATTTGTTGGCATAGCTAAAATCTGTCAACACCAGTGTGGAAAGTTGGCAACCTGAATGTAAATCTGCCTGTGATGTATGCAGTTGTCAGGATTAAGAAGTGTTATTTCACTGTTTGGCTTTCTTCGGTGTGTTGACTCTACCTAGCCCAGGATGATGGACCACTGCTTTAAATATGTATGGACATGGGTGCAAGATAATGGTCACAGAAAACTGTGATGGCTTTGATAGAGTCAGGACAAGTTTGTTGGACACAGTGGGCTCTTCTAACCCTCAACCAGGTCTGACTTCTCATCTGTGTGACTGACTTTATATATGTGTCTGGGTCCAACCACTCCGTGTCTGAGTTCCCGTTTGTCTGATGTTGCATTTTTCTCCTCAAGTGTACACGATTCGTAAGAGGCAAATAACTAGGGACACCGTCACTTGATT
>JAWQFJ010025254.1:0-50000 GCA_034096865.1 Theodoxus fluviatilis
ATTTAATAATCAGAAAAACAAATAATCAAGCAATCGCCCCTTTTGTGGCTTTCAGACAGATAAATGAATACCCAGATTTCTCCCGTGCCCACGTGATTTCAGGCAGGGGATAATTGATTCAATGTTTCTATGGGGGAAAGAGTTCAATATTTCAGTCTTTGAGTTCAGATATAAAGTCAGAGTAAATACTCACTGTACCTTGATGATTCCAACGAGGAATTTCTAATACGAGATTTTGTTGGACTCACAGTCCATTTAATCACTTTTTCCGCTCCACAGAGCAAGATACAGGCCACTGATTTTTCTCCCTTGCACTCTTTGGCAAAAGGGGGATGTAGACAAGCACTAGGCAGATGAAACTCTTGAGAGCGCTCTAACGGTTTGTTGTTGACAGCCGCGGTTCCAGCGTCGACGGCCTGAGGGACAGCAAAGGCTGGCTGGTGGGGGAGGGAGAGCGACGTGGGGTCGAGCAGACGAATTTTCTGGGGCTGCATGCGCTGTGTGACAGACAGGCAGGCGCTGAAGCCTTCTTAGAGCACACAGCAGGGGGAGGCGAAGGCTTGTGCGTGGTCAGCTGCGTGGGGTGGGAGCGGGCGAGTGGCCGAGCCAGCTCAGATGGGAGGGCAGAGACCAAACTTATACCGTGCTCAAGCACGGAGTCGCTTGTTGGGGTCTTGCGTCCACTTAGGCACTGAGGGTTGCAGCTGACTAACGTTATAGACGCATTCATCTGGTTTTGTATACAGCATGAAAACGTGACCACGCATGCGCCAACCCCCACAGGGCTACGTGCAGAGTTTGGGCAAAAGTTGAAGGAACAGTCAAGGACACCGAGTCACAGACCGGTCAGGCCACTTACATGTTATCAAGTCTGTGGGAGTTAGGGCCTGGACATGCCAGACCACACATACGCCTTTCCTATCGCATCCCTCGGAACTGCAGCCCTGAGAAACGTCACGTACACTCTGTTCTACATAGGGGCAAATTTCTCAGCTACAACTTAAATAAAGACTTCAGTCTTTAAAACACATTCAAAGAATTATGAAAGCAAATAAAAAGGGGAGGAGAGAAAGATGAATCCGTCACAGTATGCATGTATGTATGTATGCATGTATGTATGTATGTATGTATGTATGTATGTATGTATGTATGTATGTATGTATGTATGTATGTATGTATGTATGTATGTATGTATGTATGTATGTATGTATGTATGTATGTATGTATGTATGTATGTATGTATGTATGTATGTCACAAGATGGCGACCAAGGCGGGTGTGTTCTTCACGCTCTGCACGTTTCTCGCCATTTTTGACGGATCATCCGTGGTTACTGTCCCCGAAAACACAGGAGCTACTCGAGGATGTGCCGTTGTATCATCTGGATACCCACCATACCTGAAAAGACTTGTGAAAAAGGCCCTGCAACGTGGAAAAATTCAACGTGTGCGTCCTGTGAACCCCTCATCACCGCCATTGCACAGTCGTGAGTACACCGCTATGACTGACTATTCGAACAAAGCAATGTGGCAGATGTATGATGTGATACTCTCCGAGAAACAATTTGAGGATTGTGAAAGATTGGAGCGTGAATTTCGGATGTCTTTGTGTGAAGCGAGTGATAAACGCGAATCTTCCTTTGTGCATTGTGATTTTCGTCCATGGCTGCGAGTGTTCAACCACGTGAAAACTTTTTTCATTCACAACGATACATTTCAAAGGAAAGATGCCAACGGCTTGCCGTTTAAACTGAAGACTATATATGGCGAATATTATGCAAATTTCCTATTGAAAACAAGATCTGTAGTAGGCAATTAGAGACGGAGAGTGATGCACTTGATAGAATTGAAAACGCCATTATGTTTATTGACAAGACAATCTTCCCGTGCCTCCGAAAACATCACACCAAAACGGCCGGCCTATCCGCGCACGAGCCGCGACGTGTCGAGCGAGATGAGCTCACTCGGCTGTGGCACAGCAATCAAAGGCGTGCTATTGACATCATAAAGAACGACAGCTGTGTGGAAGCTCGTGCCGCATGCACCATCCCTACTAACACACTGACTGCCTTTTTCCAGGAAAAAAATGAAAAAACTTTGCAGAACCCACTGTCTCAATACCCTTGACCGGCATCAGCCAACCCCCCAACCCCCCAAACAGAAGCCAAGGTCACTCCCTTTCAGTGTTCTGAGGTCGAAAAAGTTGTTAGAGAGTTGAGGAACAACACTGCTCCAGGGTATGATGGTGTGAAATACAGCACTCTGAAAAGGAACATCTTAAAACTCTCAGAAACCCTCACGACCATTTTCAATGTTTGCTGGCAGAATAACAGAATTCCAAACGATTGGAAGCACGCCGTTGTAAACTTGTTACCAAAAAAAGGAGGTAACCCTGAACAACCCGGTGATTGGAGGCCAATATCACTACTCACCTCCTTCTACAAAATTTTTATGAAACTCATCCAAGGTAGAATGTTACCATGGATAGTGTCTACAAGCCGGCTGTCACAAAACCAAAAAGGTTCACTACCTAGGAATGGGCTGCAAGAGCACGTGTTCACCTTCAAGACAACTATGGAAAATGTCAAACACCTGTCAACACAATTCTTCGCTGTCTTTGTAGACATTAAAGACGCATATGGCAGTATTGATCACACAGTCATGTTGGAGGCAATGGAGAGGGCAAGTTATCCACAGAAGGTCATTGAAATCACCAAAGACATCTACACCAACTCGACCTTTGCGGTCCTGACAAAAGGCAGCATCACACGGAAGATAACACGGCTCCGAGGCATCATCCAAGGATGTCCTTGGTCCGCCATAGCCTTCGTCCAAGCCCTAGACCCTTGGATTCGCTGGATGGAACAGTCAAGTAATGGACAGCCCCAATCACCACCCTGTCAAGCTTACATGGACGATATATGCTTCACAGGCTTTGGTGTAGAGCCTATTCAGACCATGACTCAGAGGATAGAAGAGTTCTTAAATTTTACTGGCATGGAAGTGAAACACGCAAACTGCGCAATCATCCATGGCCATAGAACAGGCAATAACTGGGCCAAAAGAGACAAGACTCATGACGTAGAGCTCAAGATTCAAGGGGAGCAACTGCCAAAACTGGGGAAAAACGGAGCCTACCACTACCTGGGATTTCACGTCAACTTGACAGGGAGCGCAGAGAAGAAACAACTTGATGAAATCAAGGCCGAATTTACATCTTTGCTACACAAAATTTCTAATTCCCCTCTCCCAGTGAACAAAAAAATAGAAGCGGTCAACGTTATTGCTTCATCCCGGCTGAATTTTTACTATGACAACACGTGGCTGACCGAAAAGCTATTGAAAGAGCTGGAAGATGAGATCGTCAACTTTGTACGTGAGCATCTCAAGCTCAACACATCATCAACCAGGAGTCAGATCTTCACACCAAAGAAAGAAGGGGGGTTGGGAGTACTGAAGCCCAAAACGATGTACCATGCCAAAAAAGTGACCTTTTTTCTGTCAGTCCTCAACAGTGACGATCGAAAAGTAAGAGAAACGGCCAGAAGCAGTCTTGCACTCCACATGCAGAAGAGAAAAGTTCCTGCAGCTTCACTTGAAGATGACAATTTCTTGGGCTTCAAAATAAATGAAAGAAGAAGGCTTGAAAAAAATAGCAAGGTCAACTGGTCACACTCAAGTTACCTTGAACTACATGAACTCTGCCTACGTTTAGGTATCCAAGTAGACTTTGACGAGGAAAACGATCTCTACGCAGCCATGATTCCTGCAGCAGATGATGACGACGAAATCTTCCTGCGCTACACTGACCCGTCAAAATTGTTCACTGCACTCAAACACAATGAAATTAGGCAGGACCTCGACCACTGGCGCAGTTTACAACAACACGGTGCCTTGGTACGAGAGGCTTTTCCTGTGGCAGACATGGCATGTTCCAATACACACCTGACCAACGGTAACATTACGGACCATCTCACTAAATTTGTGGCTAAAGGAAGACTACAGCTCCTGGAAACTTGTGCGGTGAACAATACATACTACCCAAATTCCTATTCTAGAGCTTGTCAGTTGTGCCATTTCCACACAGACACAAATTCGCACGCGCTAAACGGCTGCAGCCGCCTGAAAGGTCTGTACATTGAAAGACATGACAGGTGTGTGAAATTAGTAAAGAGAGAACTGGAAGAGAACGTGTTGACAGAGTTTTGTGAAGTTTTTGAGAACCAGGCAGTCTCTATGGAAGGGCTGGATGCAATAGGACCGTGTAAACCGGACTTATGTGTAATTGACCATCTGAACTCAGCCGCCTTTATCGTTGAGATTGCCAACCCCTTTGATACCTTCATTGAGAAATGCTATCAACACAAGTTTGATAAGTACATGCAACTATGCATCGCACTCAATGACGCTGGCTTTTACACAAGAATAATTGTTTTGATAGTTGGTTCCCTTGGCACTGTACATCGAAGATTCACAAAGGGTCTCATGCTGATGGGTCTTTCAAAGCGCAAAAGCAAACGTTTGACCAAATACCTTAGTTTGTCAGCCATGATTGGTTCGAGAAGGGTTTGGGCCAGAAGAAACTATCTCATGCACTTAGATACGTGATAGATAATCCGGTCACTATTTTGACAACCTGAAATTTTATGGCCTTTACAACTCTTTTGCAGGGCAGCAAAGTCGAGCAGGGTTTTAGGATGAGACAAGCACTCCTCTGTATAGCTGATTTTTAGCAGGCATGTATAGTCTTTTTACAAATTTCTGCAATAAAGTGATTTGATATGTATGTAAGTCATTTATAGAGCGCCTGAATTCAGCACTTCTGCTGCTCTTCGGCGCTTTACACAACAGCATATTGTCATTTCAGTATTGGAAGAAGAAGGTCTGTAGGCCTCTTTTGAAGCTGGACAGCGATGGGGCAGCTCTGAGTGGTTCTGGGAGAGAGTTCCACAGCCTCGGGGCGGTAGCAACAAAAGCTCTGTTTCCCCATTTTTTGGACTTCACTTGGGCACATCTGAGGAGAACACTGGGCCGATCTGAGATCGCGGGCTGGTTTATACAGATTGACCAGGCCACATAGGTACGATGGCATATTTTCCTCTTTGAGACATTTGTAGACGAGCGTGCAGATCTTGAAGACAACTCGCTTGTGGACAGGTAGCCAGTGCAGATCTTTGAGTACTCGGCCGATGTGTTCCGGCTTCTTCACTCTTTTCACCATTCTGGCGGCACAGTTCTGTATGAGTGTCTTTTTGGGGAGGCCCTGTAGTACAGATATTCAGTAATCCAATCTGCCAATTATCAGTGCATGAACCACTTTCTTTGTGGCTTCCTCTGATAAAAACTTTCGAATTTGGCCCACTCTAAGGAGATGGTAGTTGCAGGACCGGCAGACTGAAGTGACATGGTCGGTGAGCTCTAGCTTTCTATCAAAGACAACACCAAGGTTATGGGACGATTCCGAGGGCGTGATGACGGCGTCACCCAATCTGACTTGGACAGGTGGCATTCGAGCCAGCATATGGTGGGAACCGATAACATTGAGCTTCAAAAAATTGTTTTTCATCCAAAGTTTTACCTCCCGCAGGCAACTTTCCAGTCGCAGTACATCACCGGAGGCGTTCCCAGGTTCTGTAGTGATGTAGACCTGGGTGTCATCGGCAAACATATGAGCCGGTATTCCATGTTTCTTGAATATATTGATTGTTCAGAGGGAGCATGTAGATGGAAAACAGCAGTGGTCCAAGAACTGAGCCTTGGGGAACTCCATAGATTAGTTTTGACGGGGAAGAAGTACGTCGCCCAACTCTCCCTGATTGTGATCGATCATGCAGATAAGAGTTTATCCATTTCAGGGTTACCTCTTTTAGTCCCAATTTCTGCTGCAGTCTATTCAGGAGGGTGGTGTGGTATATGGTGTCAAACGCGGCAGAGAGGTCCAACAAAACCAGAACCACAACCTTCGGTGAGTCTATGACTCTCAAGATGTCGTTCTAGATCTTTAAGATGGCTGTTTCAGTGCTGTGATGTTGTCTAAATGCTGTCTGATGTTCATCGAAAAGATGGTTTTGTTGCATGTGCCTGATGATCCGGGCTGCAACTACCCTCTCTAGAACCTTTGACAGAAATGAAAGATTGGAGACTGATCTGTAGTTTTTAAACTCATTTTTGTCAATGGAGGGCTTTGTATCGTTGACTGCATTGATTCACATACACACGTGCACACATTAAAAAATGCATTGCATAAGTACGGCTGGTTTTGAAGTCAAAATGCAAAATCCATCCTGAAACATTAACATTTCTCTGGCCCGTCCGTCCTTTTCGTTTTTTCTTTCATTCTCTTTATCGTTCCTCTCTCTCTCGTTCTCTCACTGTGTGTGTGTGTGTGTGTGTGTGTGTGTGTGTGTGTGTGTGTGTGTGTGTGTGTGTGTGCGCGCGCGTCCCTCTCTCTCGTTCTTAGACCAATCTAACTAGTCTGTTCCATTCATTGGAAGGTTCTTTCATCTTACCTTCTTTAAGAAGAAGGGGGGAAAAAGCGTATCAAATGGCCATATTGGCTCCAACTTCACCAAGCAACAATCTCCTGATTGGCTCCGTTTCAATGGTTGACTGCATGTGTAAGCGCTTGCACGGCACTTGCTTGCGGCCAGTGGATACGCACTGCACTTGCTTGCGGCTAGTGGGTACGCACTGCACTTGCTTGCGGCCAGTGGGTACGCACTGTACTTGCTTGCGGCTAGTGGGTACGCACTGCACTTGCTTGCGGCCAGTGGGTACGCACTGCACTTGCTTGCGGCTAGTGGGTACGCACTGCACTTGCTTGAGGCCAGTGGGTACGCACTGCACTTGCTTGCGGCCAGTGGGTACGCACTGCACTTGCTTGCGGCCAGTGGGTACGGCGTTCGCACTGCACTTGCTTGCGGCTAGTGGGTACGGCGTTCGCACTGCACTTGCTTGCGGCTAGTGGGTACGCACTGCACTTGCTTGAGGCTAGTGGGTACGCACTGCACTTGCTTGCGGCCAGTGGGTACGGCGTTCGCACTGCACTTGCTTGCGGCTAGTGGGTACGGCGTTCGCACTGCACTTGCTTGCGGCCAGTGGGTACGGCGTTCGCACTGCACTTGCTTGCGGCTAGTGGGTACGGCGTTCGCACTGCACTTGCTTGCGGCTAGTGGGTACGGCGTTCGCACTGCACTTGCTTGCGGCTAGTGGGTACGGCGTTCGCACTGCACTTGCTTGAGGCCAGTGGGTACGCACTGCACTTGCTTGCGGCTAGTGGGTACGCACTGCACTTGCTTGCGGCTAGTGGGTACGCACTGCACTTGCTTGCGGCTAGTGGGTACGCACTGCACTTGCTTGCGGCCAGTGGGTACGCACTGCACTTGCTTGCGGCTAGTGGGTACGCACTGCACTTGCTTGCGGCTAGTGGGTACGCACTGCACTTGCTTGCGGCTAGTGGGTACGCACTGCACTTGCTTGAGGCTAGTGGGTACGCACTGCACATTGCTTGAGGCTAGTGGGTACGGCGTTCGTACTGCACTTGCTTGCGGCTAGTGGATACGCACTGCACTTGCTTGAGGCTAGTGGGTACGGCATTCGCACTGCACTTGCTTGCGGCCAGTGGGTAAAGGCATTCGCACTGCACTTGCTTGAGGCTAGTGGGTACGCACTGCACTTGCTTGCGGCTAGTGGGTACGCACTGCACTTGCTTGAGGCTAGTGGTTACGCACTGCACTTGCTTGCGGCCAGTGGGTACGCACTGCACTTGCTTGCGGCTAGTGGGTACGCACTGCACTTGCTTGCGGCTAGTGGGTACGCACTGCACTTGCTTGCGGCTAGTGGGTACGCACTGCACTTGCTTGCGGCTAGTGGGTACGCACTGCACTTGCTTGCGGCTAGTGGGTACGCACTGCACTTGCTTGAGGCTAGTGGGTACGCACTGCACTTGCTTGAGGCTAGTGGGTACGGCGTTCGTACTGCACTTGCTTGCGGCTAGTGGATACGCACTGCACTTGCTTGAGGCTAGTGGGTACGGCATTCGCACTGCACTTGCTTGCGGCCAGTGGGTAAAGGCATTCGCACTGCACTTGCTTGCGGCTAGTGGGTACGCACTGCACTTGCTTGCGGCTAGTGGGTACGGCGTTCGCACTGCACTTGCTTGCGGCCAGTGGGTACGCACTGCACTTGCTTGCGGCCAGTGGGTACGCACTGCACTTGCTTGCGGCTAGTGGGTACGGCGTTCGCACTGCACTTGCTTGAGGCTAGTGGGTACGCTCTGCACTTGCTTGAGGCTAGTGGGTACGCACTGCACTTGCTTGAGGCTAGTGGGTACGCACTGCACTTGCTTGCAGCTAGTGGGTACGCACTGCACTTGCTTGCGGCCAGTGGGTACGGCGTTCGCACTGCACTTGCTTGCGGCTAGTGGGTACGGCGTTCGCACTGCACTTGCTTGCGGCTAGTGGGTACGGCGTTCGCACTGCACTTGCTTGAGGCTAGTGGGTACGGCGTTCGCACTGCACTTGCTTGCAGCCAGTGGGTAAAGGCGTTCGCACTGCACTTGCTTGCGGCTAGTGGGTACGCACTGCACTTGCTTGAGGCCAGTGGGTACGGCGTTCGCACTGCACTTGCTTGCAGCCAGTGGGTACGCACTGCACTTGCTTGCAGCCAGTGGGTACGCACTGCACTTGCTTGCAGCCAGTGGGTACGCACTGCACTTGCTTGCAGCCAGTGGGTACGCACTGCACTTGCTTGCAGCCAGTGGGTACGCACTGCACTTGCTTGCGGCCAGTGGGTACGCACTGCACTTGCTTGAGGCCAGTGGGTACGCACTGCACTTGCTTGCAGCCAGTGGGTACGCACTGCACTTGCTTGCAGCCAGTGGGTACGCACTGCACTTGCTTGCAGCCAGTGGGTACGCACTGCACTTGCTTGCAGCCAGTGGGTACGCACTGCACTTGCTTGAGGCCAGTGGGTACGCACTGCACTTGCTTGCGGCCAGTGGGTACGCACTGCACTTGCTTGAGGCCAGTGGGTACGCACTGCACTTGCTTGCAGCCAGTGGGTACGCACTGCACTTGCTTGCAGCCAGTGGGTACGCACTGCACTTGCTTGCAGCCAGTGGGTACGCACTGCACTTGCTTGAGGCCAGTGGGTACGCACTGCACTTGCTTGAGGCCAGTGGGTACGCACTGCACTTGCTTGCGGCCAGTGGGTACGCACTGTACTTGCTTGCGGCCAGTGGGTACGCACTGCACTTGCTTGCGGCCAGTGGGTACGCACTGCACTTGCTTGAGGCCAGTGGGTACGCACTGCACTTGCTTGAGGCCAGTGGGTACGCACTGCACTTGCTTGAGGCCAGTGGGTACGGCGTTCGCACTGCACTTGCTTGCAGCCAGTGGGTACGCACTGCACTTGCTTGCGGCTAGTGGGTACGCACTGCACTTGCTTGCAGCCAGTGGGTACGCACTGCACTTGCTTGCGGCCAGTGGGTACGCACTGCACTTGCTTGCAGCCAGTGGGTACGCACTGCACTTGCTTGCAGCCAGTGGGTACGCACTGCACTTGCTTGCGGCTAGTGGGTACGCACTGCACTTGCTTGAGGCCAGTGGGTACGGCGTTCGCACTGAACTTGCTTGCAGCCAGTGGGTACGCACTGCACTTGCTTGCAGCCAGTGGGTACGCACTGCACTTGCTTGCGGCCAGTGGGTACGCACTGCACTTGCTTGAGGCCAGTGGGTACGCACTGCACTTGCTTGCAGCCAGTGGGTACGCACTGCACTTGCTTGCGGCCAGTGGGTACGCACTGCACTTGCTTGAGGCTAGTGGGTACGCACTGCACTTGCTTGCAGCCAGTGGGTACGCACTGCACTTGCTTGCAGCCAGTGGGTACGCACTGCACTTGCTTGCAGCCAGTGGGTACGCACTGCACTTGCTTGCAGCCAGTGGGTACGCACTGCACCTGCTTGAGGCCAGTGGGTACGCACTGCACTTGCTTGCAGCCAGTGGGTACGCACTGCACTTGCTTGCGGCCAGTGGGTACGCACTGCACTTGCTTGAGGCCAGTGGGTACGCACTGCACTTGCTTGCAGCCAGTGGGTACGCACTGCACTTGCTTGCAGCCAGTGGGTACGCACTGCACTTGCTTGAGGCTAGTGGGTACGCACTGCACTTGCTTGCAGCCAGTGGGTACGCACTGCACTTGCTTGCAGCCAGTGGGTACGCACTGCACTTGCTTGCGGCCAGTGGGTACGCACTGCACTTGCTTGAGGCCAGTGGGTACGCACTGCACTTGCTTGCAGCCAGTGGGTACGCACTGCACTTGCTTGAGGCTAGTGGGTACGCACTGCACTTGCTTGCAGCCAGTGGGTACGCACTGCACTTGCTTGCAGCCAGTGGGTACGCACTGCACTTGCTTGCAGCCAGTGGGTACGCACTGCACTTGCTTGAGGCCAGTGGGTACGGCGTTCGCACTGCACTTGCTTGCAGCCAGTGGGTACGCACTGCACTTGCTTGAGGCCAGTGGGTACGCACTGCACTTGCTTGCGGCTAGTGGGTACGCTCTGCACTTGCTTGCGGCCAGTGGGTACGGCGTTCGCACTACACTTGCTTGCGGCCAGTGGGTACGGCGTTCGCACTGCACTTGCTTGAGGCCAGTGGGTACGGCGTTCGCACTGCACTTGCTTGCGGCCAGTGGGTACGGCGTTCGCACTGCACTTGCTTGCGGCCAGTGGGTACGGCGTTCGCACTGCACTTGCTTGCGGCCAGTGGGTACGGCGTTCGCACTGCACTTGCTTGCAGCCAGTGGGTACGCACTGCACTTGCTTGCGGCCAGTGGGTACGCACTGCACTTGCTTGAGGCCAGTGGGTACGGCGTTCGCACTGCACTTGCTTGCGGCCAGTGGGTACGCACTGCACTTGCTTGAGGCCAGTGGGTACGCACTGCACTTGCTTGCGGCCAGTGGGTACGCACTGCACTTGCTTGCGGCTAGTGGGTACGCACTGCACTTGCTTGCAGCCAGTGGGTACGCACTGCACTTGCTTGCGGCCAGTGGGTACGCACTGCACTTGCTTGCAGCCAGTGGGTACGCACTGCACTTGCTTGCGGCCAGTGGGTACGCACTGCACTTGCTTGCGGCCAGTGGGTACGCACTGCACTTGCTTGCAGCCAGTGGGTACGCACTGCACTTGCTTGCGGCCAGTGGGTACGCACTGCACTTGCTTGCAGCCAGTGGGTACGCACTGCACTTGCTTGCGGCCAGTGGGTACGCACTGCACTTGCTTGCAGCCAGTGGGTACGCACTGCACTTGCTTGAGGCCAGTGGGTACGCACTGCACTTGCTTGAGGCCAGTGGGTACGCACTGCACTTGCTTGCAGCCAGTGGGTACGCACTGCACTTGCTTGCGGCCAGTGGGTACGCACTGCACTTGCTTGAGGCCAGTGGGTACGGCGTTCGCACTGCACTTGCTTGCAGCCAGTGGGTACGGCGTTCGCACTGCACTTGCTTGCAGCCAGTGGGTACGCACTGCACTTGCTTGCAGCCAGTGGGTACGCACTGCACTTGCTTGCGGCCAGTGGGTACGCACTGCACTTGCTTGCGGCCAGTGGGTACGCACTGCACTTGCTTGCGGCCAGTGGGTACGCACTGCACTTGCTTGCGGCCAGTGGGTACGCACTGCACTTGCTTGCGGCCAGTGGGTACGCACTGCACTTGCTTGCAGCCAGTGGGTACGCACTGCACTTGCTTGTGGCCAGTGGGTACGCACTGCACTTGCTTGAGGCCAGTGGGTACGCACTGCACTTGCTTGCAGCCAGTGGGTACGCACTGCACTTGCTTGCGGCCAGTGGGTACGCACTGCACTTGCTTGCGGCCAGTGGGTACGCACTGTACTTGCTTGCAGCCAGTGGGTACGCACTGCACTTGCTTGCAGCCAGTGGGTACGGCGTTCGCATTGCACTTGCTTGCAGCCATGCAGTGGGTACGCACTGCACTTGCTTGCAGCCAGTGGGTACGGCGTTCGCACTACACTTGCTTGCAGCCAGTGGGTACGCACTGCACTTGCTTGCAGCCAGTGGGTACGCACTGCACTTGCTTGCGGCCAGTGGGTACGGCGTTCGCACTGCACTTGCTTGAGGCTAGTGGGTACGGCGTTCGCACTGCACTTGCTTGCAGCTAGTGGGTACGCACTGCACTTGCTTGAGGCTAGTGGGTACGGCGTTCGCACTGCACTTGCTTGAGGCTAGTGGGTACGGCGTTCGCACTGCACTTGCTTGCAGCCAGTGGGTACGCACTGCACTTGCTTGAGGCTAGTGGGTACGCACTGCACTTGCTTGAGGCTAGTGGGTACGCACTGCACTTGCTTGAGGCTAGTGGGTACGCACTGCACTTGCTTGAGGCTAGTGGGTACGGCGTTCGCACTGCACTTGCTTGCGGCCAGTGGGTACGCACTGCACTTGCTTGAGGCTAGTGGGTACGGCGTTCGCACTGCACTTGCTTGCAGCTAGTGGGTACGCACTACACTTGCTTGCGGCCAGTGGGTACGCACTGCACTTGCTTGCGGCTAGTGGGTACGGCGTTCGCACTGCACTTGCTTGAGGCTAGTGGGTACTTCGTTCGCACTGCACTTGCTTGCAGCCAGTGGGTACGCACTGCACTTGCTTGAGGCCAGTGGGTAAAGGCGTTCACACTGCACTTGCTTGCGGCCAGTGGGTACGGCGTTCGCACTGCACTTGCTTGTGGCTAGTGGGTACGCACTGCACTTGCTTGCGGCCAGTGGGTACGGCGTTCGCACTGCACTTGCTTGTGGCTAGTGGGTACGGCGTTCGCACTGCACTTGCTTGCGGCTAGTGGGTACGCACTGCACTTGCTTGAGGCCAGTGGGTACGCACTGCACTTGCTTGCGGCCAGTGGGTACGGCGTTCGCACTGCACTTGCTTGCGGCCAGTGGGTACGGCGTTCGCACTGCACTTGCTTGTGGCTAGTGGGTACGCACTGCACTTGCTTGCGGCCAGTGGGTACGGCGTTCGCACTGCACTTGCTTGTGGCTAGTGGGTACGGCGTTCGCACTGCACTTGCTTGTGGCTAGTGGGTACGCACTGCACTTGCTTGAGGCCAGTGGGTACGGCGTTTGCACTGCACTTGCTTGCGGCTAGTGGGTACGGCGTTCGCACTGCACTTGCTTGTGGCTAGTGGGTACGCACTGCACTTGCTTGCGGCTAGTGGGTACGCACTGCACTTGCTTGTGGCTAGTGGGTACGCACTGCACTTGCTTGCGGCTAGTGGGTACGCACTGCACTTGCTTGTGGCTAGTGGGTACGCACTGCACTTGCTTGCGGCCAGTGGGTACGGCGTTCTCACTGCACTTGCTTGTGGCTAGTGGGTACGCACTGCACTTGCTTGTGGCTAGTGGGTACGCACTGCACTTGCTTGTGGCTAGTGGGTACGCACTGCACTTGCTTGCGGCTAGTGGGTACGCACTGCACTTGCTTGTGTCTAGTGGGTACACACTGCACTTGCTTGCGGCTAGTGGGTACGCACTGCACTTGCTTGTGGCTAGTGGGTACGCACTGCACTTGCTTGCGGCTAGTGGGTACGCACTGCACTTGCTTGAGGCTAGTGGGTACGGCATTCGCACTGCACTTGCTTGAGGCTAGTGGGTACGCACTGCACTTGCTTGAGGCTAGTGGGTACGGCGTTCGAAGCTGCATGTTTCCTGGACTTACATCCTTGTGCGAAGTATTTCTAACTCGCATTGCTTCTCCTCGCCCTGGAGTAAAACTGGTACCTGCGAGAATAGCAACGGTTCACTAAAGGGCAATAACCCTCGTATGCGGCCCTGAGCCAGCGTCAGGTTGGATTGGTCCCCAGGGAGTGGAGCTGGTGCTGCTACCCGACTGTGAGCGACTTTGTCTGTTCGTCACTGTGCCTGTCCTCAGGTGTCAGTGAAGGATTGATCACGCGGGCCAGTGACCAGGAGGTAAAGTGACACCGAGACCCGGACACGAGTGATGAGTCGCTATACAACCACGTATCTCATCTTCTGTCAGCATGGATTTCGCTACGCGATTCAGTCTATTATAACAGCATGCACTTCTTCATATCATGTGGCCGATCACGAGCCAGAAAGCTCACTCATTCGCTCATTCAACAGTTAGCTTGTTTAATCATTCGTGTATTCTACAACTGCAACGCCACATTCAATTAAAAAAAAAAAAAATCTTAAAATACAAGAGGCAAACAGCAAGCAAAAACACAAATCGGTTTCCATGGATACTCAGTTTATTCATTAAGAGAACAGCTTGACGGCAGTTGTACTCAGTAGATAAAAATAGAACAATGACGTAACGGTATACATTCAACCTAGCTACGCTTAAAACCCAATACAGCGGCCCGACCACCACGTGACGTCACCGACTGGAGAGCGCAAGGAGCGTAACTCTCAACGTCTGGGGTTGGAGACGACACAGACACAGAAGTATGTACACCCCAGGCATCCACTCTGCAACCTCGCTTCGTTGCTCTGGCGAATGTGCACGTGCAGATCGAAGGAGCAAGCTGAAGGGACAACACGGTCAACATGCTTTGCACTCTCGGGGAAAAAAAAGATAAAGTCGGCTCAGTTAATTAATTAATTAAGCGGGACTGCAGTATCGTTCCTGCCTTGCGGCTTTTCGTGCATAAGAAAGGAGGTTTATTCTAGACGGTATCATAGACGGAATTTGGAGTGCAAGTGTATTGTGTTAGTTTTTGACGGCGTCCATGCTGCTACTTTGAAGGAATAAAAAAGCAAGCTTCATCGAACCCAATCTTGTAAGGAACCAGTTCAGTCCATAATGTTAAATCGAATGGAGTGGCATCCCTTGTAGGCCTGCTGAGGCAGATAAGGCCGAACAGTCATTAGCATCAACACAGAGAATGTGCAGACCTTGCACTCACAACAACAACAACCGATGTTTCTTTTCTCCAACTTTCCAAATGGCTGAATCTAACAACAAACTGACACGTACCTAATTATTTACGTGGACTTAGCCCCAATAACGAATAAATAGTCAAATAATTCCCATGATTTGTTTCGAGATTGAAAAAAGTACTCCCTCTAGATAATCAATTTTAGTTCTAAAGATATTACTCTTACATCACGAACACTTTTTCCCCCCTTAGACATTTGAAAATATCCTTCAGATTTGAATTTCAACTTTAGTCAGGTTACTTCCAAAGACAAACATTTTTTAATTCCTTTTCATGGCTAGGAATGGGGTTGCGGTTTATGATATTAAAAAAATTAGAGGAATAGAAGGGGTGGGGGTGGGAGTGGGGGTGGGGGGTGGGGTGTGTACTGGCGTGGAAGTGGAATAATAACACTTGGGTTACTAACGGGAGTGACATTTCTACACAACACCCCTTCCTCTCTCTCTTTCCATCTCTCACTCACTACAGGTGCCGTACCAAGCGTGCTCCACAACAGACAACACCGATGCTGGTTCCACACCATGCAGATCGTGCCGGACGTCTAGTGCACAGAAAAAGCCTTACACTGCGTGCCTCTACTATTATGCCTAGCTTGCACGTGGTGGTCGGGGTGCTCGGTATACGACGGTAGGGGGGAAACAGGGGGAAGGGGGGATGCAAGGGGGAGAAAAAAAAACCTTTGAGCAAACATTCTTGATTGCACAACTTGAGGGAGAGGGGGGAGGAAGAAAAAACAAAAACAACCTGCACATGAAGAAGCAAGTCAACGAGCTGCAACTGAAACTAAGTTGCACCAGCAAACAACCAAAACACAAGCGACCATCTATCAAATCTTGATGAAGCAAGCAGACGAAAAATGAAGAGAGAGAGAGAAAGAGAAATGGAGAAGGGCGGAGGCTACACAATGCCAAAATAAGATTCCCTGTCTAGAGTCTACAGGTGAAAATGCGAGCACGTGATCCTGCATCTCTCCCTGAAACACAGTCTCGTCTCGATAAACAGATGACTCCACCTGGGCTTCCACCCAGTCTTCTCTCTACCCTCTATCGTCCGCCCCTGGGCGTGGATGAAATACAACACCCACACGCAAAGCAAAGCTGCACAGCTTGACCACTCGCCACCAAGCCACGCAGGAGTAGAAACCAAAGAAAGGGAAGGAACCAACGACAATGCGGGACTACTGCACTACAAACCACGAAATGTTAGCAGGGGTTAAAAGAAAACTGGGTATCCAAGTTTATGGAAAAACTTATTCAAACACCGTTTCTGTCTTGGTTTCTTGAAAAAAGAGCATCATCACAACCTGAAGAAATGTTTGTATAGGTTCATATTACGGGGAAATCTACTGCAAAGCGAGGACAGGAGGAAAGTGCCTATACCTACAGTGAACTTACGAAAGTCAAAAATGCAACAACAGGATTGATTGAGAGAAATGCAATATCATGCGGGACTAACAAATACACCTGGCCCACATGTTTCTTCTTCTTTTAACTTTAAACATAATGGAAATTCAAACTCTGTAACAGAAATCCAACGGGATACTCCACTTCAAATGTAATTAAGTCAACAAATGAATAAAACTGTAATGTTCCCATGAGCAATGTTTCAAACAATAATCATAAACACAAGTGTCAGAAACAAACATCACTACTCAATTTAATGAGGAGACATTCATTCAATATAATAATTATAATAAGTAAACGCGTACAGTTCCTCCCAGTGACTTCGGCTGGGCTTTCATAGTGGTTATGAAAATACAAACCATTTTGATTTGGCGTTCCGATACAAAGTATACATTCAACAAAACGACAGAATCCTTCCATTTCGATGAAACTGTCTCAGTCGGTGGATAACAATAGCCTTTGTCAACAATACGTTCAGAGAAAAATATGGGCTAGATTATCAACAGGTTTCTTCTGATAATCAGAGGTGGAATGTTCGATGTCACACGAGAATGGAAGAAAAAGGTCAAGACATAACATTTGTTCCTAAGCCAAATTTCGTCTACCATCACCAGCTAACATATTCAGTCCCTGTCGAGCTCAAATGGTGCATTTCTTGGCCAGAACAAGCCATTCTTCTTCTGAAGAACCAGCAAATCATCAACGAAGCTGCTTCAAAGTCTCTCCTCAGAAACTAAAAGGCCCATTCACCTTATCCGGTCATCTGTCCACAGATATACCCCAACCATCGAACCACAAAGATAATAACTAATCTAGAAACATAGGCGCAAAAAACAGTTAAAAGTCCCCAACAAGACAAATGTTTCCTGTACACTCGTTGAATTACGAAACCTCTTTTTTTGTTGTTGTCACAAATGCTCCCAAGACGTCCTGCTACTCCGACTGAGTCAGAGCGCCGAGGACAGAAATCAAAGCACTGAGGACAAGACAATAGCCAGTGAAATGAAATCATGCACAGAGTCGTTACCATCAGAACATCGGTTGCCATATCACGTTCAACAGCCACTACCGAGCTAGCCTTGAACTTTGACCTGCAGAATACAGTGGGTTCGTTCAATTCAGTCTTGACCGACAGTAATCTTGAGTATTAAGATTCTTACCCTGCTAAGAACTGTTATTAAAAAAAAACCACACTAGGAGAAACCTCTACATCTATTTTCACTTAAACGTATGCCTAGTGTATGCACTGGTATATGAAAATTCTACACTCAGACTACATATCTGAGATTTCAAACATTTCGAATCAGGAGTACACATAGGCAGTTCCATGATTTTGGTCCACTTCAAGTTAGTAAAACTGTCACAAAGTACGCAAGACTCGCGCATTGACATCGTTATGTTGAATTTATGCGGGCATCTGGTGGTCTACTTTTCTGAGAGTCTTCAGCATAAAGCATTTCGGCAGAGAGAAAATACGTATCCAATTTGCTTCAGCTCACAACCACTGAATGGTCCCAGTCCTGTCTAAGGCCACGAGCACATCTAAGTAAAAATAGCAAGTTGAACGGTGCGACAGAGAAATCTACACAAAATCTAGGTCCAAGTATTCCTTCCTCAGTGATGCGACTGGAATTCCGTTTCTGTTCTTTCTGCACTAGAAGTTGACAGATAAAAGGTGGGTTTGTGACGTGAAAGGGATTTCAGATTGAGGGCACTTCAGAATCAATTATTCATACTGGTTTCGGAGGTCACGCATATTGCAGCTCGACTTCTGGGGAACCAGCGTTACAGTTCTAGGGAACAAGTCACACAAAGACACAAATCACAGAGTAAACAAACTCTTCCCGCCTTGGCAAAGGTCAGGAGAGAGATTTGCATATGAAGAGGTTGTCTGCCAACAACACCAAAAAAACCACATGTCCACAACTCAACCCGTCCTCATCAAATATGAACTAAACGACACATTTGCAACCAATACGGTCCTCACACAAGTTTCTGTACAAAGTCATTAATTAATTTACAAATAAATAGTCGACAGATGGATTAGTCTAGAAAGGACAATGAGTTACGTTGGTTATTCGTTCATCTAGGTCTGCTAGGAAAGAATGCAAAAAGCGTACAAATCTCAGTTAGTGCACATATGTATATTGAACCTATAGGCCAAGAGCTATACTACGCTATCAGGAGGGAGAAAACACCGATATACAATGAAGAGTTACCATACGACAACATCCAGGTAGACAAAAAATTCACCCATAAATAGTCCTATGGAGCCGACAGTCTTGCTCGATATAAACGCCAAGTCCAACTCGTGGAATGTACAGAGGGATGGGAAAGTGCGTACTCAGTACTGCACCAGCCTGTCACACATCATCCATCCACGCAGAGAGAACATCATTCGTGAGCTTTCCAAGCGGTGGCGATTCGATAGAAAGGGATAACACACTGAGGATCTTGACACCAAGCAAGTAGAGGAGGGAGGGTGGCGACAAGAACGAGAATTCCCGTCCAGTTCGTACAACCAGGTGGCTCTGGCTCCATCAGGCTGTGCAAGTGAATACAGCGCTTGACAAACTCTGTACCCCCCATGTGTGTGCTTCTACGCAGACGCAAAAAGACCACGTCTAAGAAGGTGCAGGGTGACGTATCACAGGGGTCGACCCCATCCGTCTCCATGGCAACAGGACAAGGCTCCCTGACCTTCTCGTCAAGGTGTCCTCGACCCTCCATCACATCAATACTCGCAACGTCAGGTCAAAGGTCGCACTGACCACTGCTGTGTCCAGGGCCACTAGTCATTGTATTGCATCAGAGTCAGCTGACCTTCGGCTATCAATGTCAAGGTCATGTCTGCTATTGAAAACGTGCTGCAGAATAATTTGCCCGGTGAGGTATAACTCCTTTAGCACGCTAGGGACCTTTCTCAAACGGTTTGGCTGAAGATTAGCTCGTAGGATCATTATAAATACAAACAAGTTTTGGCGGCATTTTTTGTTAGTAGAAGATAGGAAATTCAAAGGCTTTCATTTCTTAAGGAAAGTGTTCTCAAAACTGTCTACTCATGGACATTTTCAAGCGTGAAAAATGACAGCAACGGTGGATAACCCTGCTCCCTACCATCCTATTCACAGTAACAGGAAATTTTATATGACTGCGCAGACAACTTTAATAGCAGCTTGACGCTGTAAAGAATACAAAAGCCATACTGGCTGACGACCGAATCGAAACTTTCTTCATTTAAACCCGGCACGACAATTACGCAAAGGATAAACAACAGTAGTCGAAGATACTGAACATGGATCAAAGATCCACGGATGACAAAGCCAGAAGGGCAAAACCGTCTGAGAGAGGGTCCGAACGCACTCTGAATCCAGGAGAGTAAAGGCGAGTTTACCGTCAGTGTCTGGTGAGAATATCAGGAAAGTTGTGTCAACGTATTTACAAGGAAAAACCCCTGTCCCAAAGTCAATGGACGGAAGAGCAGCACGTTATCTTGAGATATCACCAAGGTGTTGCCTGGTTTCACAAGAAAGCCCACGAGGGATCTCTTTGCAAACAAGCGGCGATCTCGTCGAGTCCAAATAAGCCAAAATGCAACAATGGAAACGTTACCCTGATTCAAATGAAAAACCTGCACAGCTCCATGAAAATATATATGTATGTATGTTTGTACGTATGTATATGCCTACAAACAACACTAGGATGAGAAGGAACATGGTGACACACCGTTGGCCGCACTCCAAACGCCTGCAGGCTGGACTGGAGTCGCCCCCGGCGGCCCTGGAGAGGGCAACAAGTCCATTCAAACGGGACAGACGGGACAAGGCACAGACAGTCACAAGCATGGAAACTTCGTGTGGGATGTCATCGACCACCGCAGTGATGGATGCTTCACCTTGTCAGACAGGCAGTAGTACAAGGAGCAAGAAATAACCATCAAACACTAGTTTTGTTAACAGGTTCAGATTCAACCTGCTGGAAGGATAGAATTAGCTCGTGCTTCAGAGAATCGACTCGTTTCACTGTAGAACCTCCATTAAATTCACGCAAGACACGCCGCATTCCATGGTTTTAACATCTCCAGACGTAGATAGAGTTCCCGAGTCGACAGACAGTTGAGTTGACTGCTACAGAAGATGCGTCAATATCATTTAGAGGGCTGACACTAAGCTGTCCTTTGAACTGCACTTGGCCTGGTTTCCCAGATAAAACTGCACCTCGCCCATGCATTGATCCCAGTTTGAATTGAAAGCAATGAAAATTTCACGGCCACCACGGTGGGTAATTCTATAGTTCCAGCAGGAGGCTAAGTGCCTAACCCATAATCATGTAGAATACACACTGGGATGAACTCTTCCCAAACAACACCAACAGACGTATGTATATAGTCACATGGTAAAGTTGCAATGTTTGTAAATTTTAAAAAACATAACCGGCAGCACAACAACATACGGAAGCCCAACTAACTGGGCCGATATCTCAAGTATTCAAACGCATAGTTGTCTCATGGTCAACGAACAAGTACACACAAGCCTAGTAATGATCTTCAAAAATGTAATATCAAACGAACAAGGTAAACCAGCATGACAATACAAGTAGATCGAGGGGCAGAAACAAGAAAATGGATTTCACATCACCACTTAAACCTGATTGCCAACAGCACTTTCTTAAAATCTCTCTGAACTTTTTTTTTTCGTTTTTAATCTGCACAACTTTGCTTTTTTGTGTTTGATACTATAAATAGAACAAGACTACTTCTCGTCACACCTAAACAAACAGAATGAAGGGCATATGTCGCCATGAAAAACGGTCAAAATCAAAGGGAGACAACTCTTCCCCAAACCGCCATCTTGGCACTCGGTCGATGCAGTAAGATGATGAGTAGAGAGAAGCTGTCCTAGTAGACCGTCGTCATGGCTACGGGCGCATGCAGTAGTTGCAGTCCGTCATCCTTCTTGCCCTGGGAAGAAGAAAAAAAAACACTTCAAAATTCCATCTACATCATTATAAAACAAGAAGTGTTTTTAATCATCAACAACTGCCACATCAACAACAGCAGTTGATTATAATACACACGAGCAAAATTTACCACTAAAACAGCATAGGCAATCATGGTTTCGTGTTAGTTTGTCAAATGGAGATTGTGGCGTTAAGATTAAATTTAGTTCTGTGATGATAGAACCATTGTGGCAAATAGTGTACACAAAACATTGTGGGGATATGCCATAAAAACTTCGAAGATGGGACGGGCAAATTCATGACTGCAAACAGAAGATGGTGGCGTATTCACGGATCCAGACTTAAGCATGGGGAAAGCAGTTTACACGTAGGGGTGTACATTTTAGCCATATTTTGCCCAAGCAGAACGTACTCCACTTTAGTAGGACAGTTACATGCAAATATCTCTCTCTCTCTCTCTCTCTCTCTCTCTCTCTCTCTCTCTCTCACTCATGCGTGCGCTCACACACGCACACAAGCAAACTTTCAAGCAAGCACAATCGCACACGCATTCGCGCGCCACACGCAGCTCAGTCTCGTCTTTGAGGATAGAAATAATTCCTGCAAACACAAACATTAATTACGTCAATGGAAACCATTCAGAAAGCTGGGCGGTGTGTGTGTGTGTGCGTGTGTACGCATGCAAAACACTCCTGTGCGTGTGCATTTCTGAGCATGTGTGTATGCGAGTGTGTGCAACTCGTTCATCTGGGGCTCCACAGCTTACTCATCGAGTCGTATGGTCCTTCATCTTCAGCACTGTAACACTGAACAGGAGTGTCCGTCTCCTATACTTTGAATTTTATTGTCCTCTACTTCTTTCCTTGAAATAACTGGTGGTTCAGATTTTTCCGATTCATATTGAGTTGGGTCCTGTTACATTTCCTTCATTAGAAAGATGCATTCCAAAGAAACACACCACAATAAAGAAAACTGGAATTCTGATTTGGTTGAGGGTGCTCTTCAGATGTGAACATGTATTTATTACTCGGTAGCTTCTATCAAAGGACTGTAATCTTTTGTTCATTACTCTGCCAGAGTTCAAGTTTCAACAAGAAGGGCAAAGCTCATACGACTCACACGCTTGACCTTGACCTTTATATGACCTTGACCTTCAGGTGACCTTCAAGGTCAAACAACTAAACGTACCAATGACATCATACACAAAGAAATGCTTTACACATTTTTCCTACCAAAATACATGTGACCTTGACCCAAGGTCAAGGTCATACAAGGTCATGCAACACAAAGCTGTTAATTCAAGACATAGGAAGCACAATGGTGCTTATTGGCACTTTCTACCATGAGATATAGTCACTTTTAGTGGTTCACTACCCCATTTTGGTCACATTTCATAAGGGTCAAAGTGACCTTGACCTTGATGATATGTGAACAAATGTGTCTCATGATGAAAGTATAACATGTGCCCCACCTAATTATTAAGTTTGAAACAGTTATTTTCCATAGTTCAGGGTCAAGGTCACTTCAAAATATGTATACAATCCAACTTTGAAGAGCTCCTGTGACCTTGACCTTGAAGCAAGGTCAACCAAACTGGTATCAAAAGATAGGGCTTGCTTTGACCTATATACCACTAGTAGCTAAGGTCGCCATTCTCAATAACGTGGGAGAAAATTGGGAAAATGTGAAAAATGACTGTTTTTGAGACCACATTTATGGCTCCTGTGACCTTGACCTTGAAGCAAGGTCAAGTCACTATGTATGTTTTTTGAGGCATTGTCATCATACACCATCATGCCACATTTGGTGTTGATAGACTTAACAGTGTCCGAGAAAAATCCAACGTTTAAGTTTTTTACGCCCGGACGGACGGACGGACGGACGGATGACACGGCTGAGTACATAGACTTACTTTTGCTTCGCATGTGAGTCAAAAAGTGGACATTTTAGGGGGTTTATTTGTGTGCATTCAACACTGCCAATCTTCAACATGACCATTCTTGAAATGAAACCTTTATGGTGTTAGACACTAGGGAACTGAGCATTAGGTACTACTGCATTTTCTTTTCAGTTAGGACGGGAAAGCTAGAATGAAAGTGAACAAACTCAAGTGCTTCACATTTCTACCTTGTTTTTTTCTTCTCTCTTTCTACGACGAAAAATAGAGTTATGGCAAGGATAACTTGCAAGATAAAAATGTCTACTCTTCGAAGTTCTTTCCATCACATACTAACAAGCTTATCCATTAGTGTGATCCAAGTGACTCTCGCACTATATGCAACTGCTCTAGGTGTAGTTCAGTGTGAAAAGACATACACGTTGGGCATTACCAAGCTACAGGGGGAGAGTAGCAAAGAGTTCAGGGAAAGCAAGAGGCTCCACGTCTAAGCACTACAGTCTCCATCCCAGATTTCACTGCAAGCTGCAATCGACACAACACACACAGCAAGCCGTGCAGCGTACAAATGCATGAATCGGTGCCGTGTGCAAAACAGAGCATCGTGTAGCATTTCAGCCAACCGTTAGGCAGCATCATAGCATTCTGCCTGATGGAGAGGGGGTAAATGGCATTCAGTCCAGATAATCAATGCAAGGGAGGGGAGAATCAACCAATCGCCGAGCAGTAAAATGGCACGTGAACACGCGGGCAAACTTTCTTGGCCAATCAGGGAACAGCAACACAGAAAATGATTGGTCAGTGAGTGGATAGGCATCACAGCAAATTAGCCAATCAGATGATACCTTAAAAGTGTTTGGGTTCAGAGATCAAGTCGGGGATCGTATACCTTCAAGACAAAAAAACAAAACAGAAGACATTACATCTAGTTAGAGAGGCCATCTCAACAGTCCACAGCACAAAGATGGCGTCGGAGAGCAGAGAATCTCAAGCACGGGGATCACGCTCCTCACAAATGCACAATGCTGTGTCCATTGAGAGAAAAGTGGATGCACAAAGCAAATCTGTATAGTATTTCCTGTTGTTGCTCTGTTGGAAAATCATCTGTGAAAAATTCCCTTACAGATTCACCCTATTAATATTGATACTGATAGGCGCTATGATCACATCTATAGTATTATATGTTATTACAGTATCCTGGGTTCAACAATCCGCAGCATACTCAAACTATCTCAAGACTTCAGTACATGGTACCAGATTTGCTTACCAAAGAGAAAAACTCATGAAAAATCGATAATCAACAATATTCCTGATGGCTTGACAAGAAGGGATCTGAGTTCAGACAGAAAACTGTCGCCCTGTGTACACTTTTCAGGCATTCCTGGTTCTAAAGAGAAATTACTGAGTGTTTCAACAATAATATATCTGAGCTAGAAGAATTCGTCTACACGGTTTCATTTCCTTGACATTTCACAAAATAAAAAACACCGACAAATTTGTCAAGACCACCACACATAGTAAAGATGAAGGTTTATCTCGGGGGAGAACATTATAATTACATTTCCAACGAAATATCAAGTAGTCTTCAACTTCCCTTCACTTACTGTGTCATTGTGTGCAGAATTTGCTAAGTGCATCCATCTAATTTGATCTTTGTAGAGAACATTCTGAGGCAAGCATCTCATGAACATGCTATTAAGGAGGAACACTAATGTCTTCATAACATTTCAATGTTTACCATTCGCAAGACTTTGAATGCGTTCGATTGATGGTGCTAATGTAGACGTGGGTATATCAGTGTAGATGCATGTAAACACATATCAACGTGTTCCTACATTCACATTTGCAAAAATACCAACAGCTTTGTATACTGAATCATACATTTGCTTGCACTATCTGGATTACCTTCTTCAAGAGTAAATTTTTAAAAACCTCAACAGATGTGTTTTTCAACCGTATCACAATTAGAATGATGAAATGGAATAGTACCTATACGTTCAACAGATACATACAACAAACAACTAATGGACTTTGTAAAGTAAATATTGCAAGAATATACAAGACAAAAAAATGTTGTGAGAATTCAAGTGCACATTTTTGGAAACAACATACTATCACAAGTGTTCACGACAGCACCTGAAAATGGTCACCGATTTAGAGATGTAGAGAAAACCATTAAAATGGAACACCAAAAGACAAATGATTGGTGAAAGACAACATAGTTTTACAGTTATACTGGAGTTAATATATGTCAGAAGTACTTGATCAAATTTGGTCATTAACTGTCCCATTAATATCCACAGTGCATGCACTGATATCACAACCAGCACACACAAGGGTTTCTGGCTTGACCAATAATGCTTTAACATTGTATGCAAGATGGCGCACAGTGAACTAAACGTTCTGGCAACGAATGTGTACACACATCACCATGTTGTCATGACAATACAACAAACAAACAAACAAGCAAACAAAAACACACACAAACAAGGGACAATGAATGATACATATTCACGTAACTTCACACAGACAAATAAAACGTTTAAAAAAAGAAGAAGAAGGTATAACCTTCATCAAATTATTTATACCAGCTCAGCAGGATTAATCGTCAAACAATATGGGAGACACCAGCAACGAAACTGCTCCATATATCCCCATACTGCAAAGTTCTGTAGACGTGTTCAGACTAGAAACATACGATGTAATATTATTATCTGCCCATTAAGTACACCACCCTTGTCATCATAATATCCTTCTTGTATTTGAAGACCTGCTTACACTGCAGTCAGACAGAGCATTGTATTCACAAAGACGTGCCCATCACCAGAGAGACTGTTAGGAGTGCTTGTAGATACTCACATAATATGAGAATACTAGCAATAACTCATAGTCTACACGTTATAAACAGTGGCATACTATCAAACATTGTCGCGTGATGAGACAGCGACAATAGGGTGATGTGGTTTATTCACCCTTGTTGTAAATAGATTGTATATATATATCTTCTCCATTGTCCGCGGTTGCACGCTTGCCGCTGTGGGCAGGGGCTGCCGCGTAGTGGAATATCACGGTTTCGCTCCGGAGTGAACCCGAGGGGGAGGGGGGTCTTCGTAAAGGGTTATCGTGAGCGAGATCTACGGGGTCTACCGATCTTTAGCAGGGGGGGGTTTCGTATCTCGCTGTACCTTGGCGAGGAGTGATTGGAGAAGATTAGCGGAGGCGGGAAATCTCTCATTGGCGATTGGCGGTCAATCACGTGAGAGAGGGGACGCTGAGACTTGATCGCGTCTTAGTGCACAGACACTTTTCCGTCGCCGGGATGGAAGGAAGGCATGCATCCTCTGTGTTGCTGATGCCGGGAGCTGCGCGGTGTAGCTCATGAGCGAAGTTGGTCGCTCTGGTGGAATTTGCTCCGTGCCAACTCTGTAGCAGTTGGTCACACGAGAAGGGAAGTGGAATTTTCCGCTGGCTAGGGCGGAATTTCTGAGGATCTCACCACGGCCTGCGGACTGAGGTGATTATTGCCGCTGCCATATTATTTTTACCACGTGGGGTATTTGATGGTGTAATCTGAATGGGGATTGGGTCATCCGTTTGAGCATAAGGAATTTATACCTCTAAAAGTCTAAAGTAAATCCGTGGGAATGGTTTATCAATTGTATTTCATGTGTAAATGTTATATGGGATCGAAATTCTCGGTAATGAAGCGTTGAGTTTAATCTGACTCGCGAGGAGCGAGTAAAGCATTTTTCTAATTGGGCATCTGGGTCGGAATGCGCCACTCGAACCTTAAATTCTTGTATGAATGGGCTTCGCGTGGGAAACGGGGTAGTTGGATTATGGGGGCGAAACCTTGTGTGTTTTAGGCTCATCATCGTCATCGTCGTCTTCGTGTCATCGTTATCGACGTCATCATCTTCTTCGTGGTCTTCGGTCTTTATCGCCGTCGTCGTGCCGTCGTCGTCTCACGGTATCTTCTACGGGCGTGTCGACTACCTGCGGGAGTGGTGGCTTCCCGCCCGGTCCTCTACGTTTCCACTGGTTCACCTTTCTGGGGGTATCGTCGTGTCTACGTGATCCCCAAGTGCTGCGTCCTCTGGTGGAGCCTTGCAGTACTGTCTTCTCGATCCACGCGGGTGGAACTCGAGGGGTTGGACGTCTCCGAGGGAATGCTGTGCGGGTCAGGAGCGACCCGTACGAGGCTGGGAGTCACGTCGGAAGCGCCAGGGCGTTTCATCGAGCCGTTCGGTTCAGACGGCCGTGCAAGTATCGTTTTCTCGATTTGTAATCGGTTAACCGTAATTTCGTTAAGACAGGTCGGGCCCTGTAGTAGGAGTCTAACGAAATCCACTTAGGTAAAGTGGGGGAGAGAAAAGTCCGCGCGGGTGCGGCCTGGACAATTAGGAGGGAGGATTGTACCAGAGGCAGAAGGGGGAGGGAAGAACGCTAGCTAGTGCATTCGCGTGAGGCGATGTATTAAGCAGCCATATTGTCGCAGGTGGACTATGCGACGGGAGGAGAGTGACTTATCAAATGATCCTCTGTAGGGTGGTATCAGTCATTCTAACTCTGACTTTGGTTTTCTGCCGTAGCTTAGGAATCTTCTCCTAAACTAAATTACTGACTCGGAGAATTGAGTGTGACATTCGTAAGTCAGGATAAATCTCATGATGGACAAGAGGGGAAAAGACTTGTTTCATGGGAGGGGGTCAAGTTTGCTTGGACACCGGGTTGACGCCGTGCGTGCGTCTGTTGACTGAAAACTCTTCGAGATTTCTGGGGGCTGTGTTTGGAGACAGTGACTGGTTAGGATGTGTTTGGGGACAACACCTTTCTTTTCAGGTTGGACTGAGAAGGGGAGAAACGGGTTGGTTTGTCTTAGGAATTATCTTAGTGAATTTGAGACGTGTTCATCGCTGTGTTGATGCTAGTCACGTGCGCTAGGGGGAAAGCGCACTGTCAGCGATGTGGCGGTAAGCCGGGTTTTCCTTCATGTGTATTTCTCCACATTTTGCTGTTGTTGGTGTGACACGTCTGTTCGCGTGTGTGCAAGTTGCCGTGCGAGAAGGGTGTTTGCACGGTAGTGTGCGAAGTGGAGCGAGGTCGCTTTGTTTATATTCGACTGTGTGGCCTGCGGCGGAAACGCCGCCATCTTAGGGGGTTTGGGGGTAGCCACGGTATGCGGCGGAGGGGTATTCGCTAGCGTGCACCTGATCTCTCTGCGTGGTGGTGAGTGCAGGGAGAGGGAGGCGCTTTGTTGACATTCTGCCTGTGCTGTGGTATTGTTGGGTTTTTTTCTGTTGAGGGGAAAGTTGGGACTTTGTTGTTGTCAATGCTCTTTTTTGTGAACTTAGTGTATGGGACTGTGGCAACAACATGAAATTGAATTTATTTCAGTTTCTCGGGGAATGATGAAAGAAAGAGCGGAATTGGGAGATTGACTTTTTTCTGTACCTTATTGTAAACCCTAGTCACCGGTGACTTAGGCGTTCATTTGAGATAAGGTTTTTTTTGGGATTATTGTAGTTTGTTTCTCTATTCCCCTACTGCCACTGTTGTGGTTGTTTCTTTTTCTGAATCTTTTCCAGGAGTGGAAGAGTGTCTTTCCGCTTGCTGACCTGATTCACCTTGTGTTGTTTATTTCTTTATTTTTTTTGCTACACTTTTATTCAGCCTGCCTTCCTCAGCGGTCTCAACCCGCTAGGGGAAGTTTGTTAGCTTGAATAAATTTGCATTTGTTTTCCAAACTGATTCATTGGCCTGTGTTATTTGAGTCTGGGTTGTTTTCTTGTTGTGGTGTCCCCCCAAGGAGTGGAGGTTGGTTTAGTTGTAAACCCTGTTTACTTATCAGGGCTATCTCTCCTGGAGGCGATTACCTCGTCCTCTGGGAAATAGTTCGTAACTTCTAAAGTTCTTTCAGATAAGTAGATAAATTCGCGACAAACATATCCACTGAGATTCTATAAACAATCAGCGATGCTTATGCGGATGTTTTATAACTGGTTACAAAATCAAATTAAAACGATTCCAAAATAGTCATATTCACAGTTCATCCCCTATTGAATTTCTGAGCAGTTGAGGATACATTTACCCCCAATGGCACGAACCACCTTTTCCGAGTCACATGTATGACGTTCATGACAAACAATTAAGAAAAAGGCATACTGAGCAATTTTCCACAAGACACAATAGTCTTCCGTGAGATGACACATCAACACTACACAGACTGACAGATCTCTAACTATGGATATGAATGCTCAAGCCACCACACTGGCATGCAGGTTCACGGGCCAGATCACTAAAGGCTGCGCTCCTGGAACGAGCATTATTGAATGCAGGACGCCGGGCTTGCTTTATGTGCTGAGTGCGGGGCTACGCTAGGGAAGCATGCAGCCCTGGCACATGTATAACGAGAAGTCGAGCTGGCTGGTGCATGGAGTGCGGGGTCCTGCAAACTGAATACAGCAATGGAGGTTTAAATGAGACCAACAGTCTGCAAGTGCTGCACCAAGAAACCTGCAGAAGGGGACAAACTCAGTTTCCTGGCTGCTTCCCAAGATTAAAAAACCCCCACCCGAAAACATTACATTTTCGTGGGGGAAAAAACACATTCCAGTAACATTACTGTACTACACAAACTAAATGCAGTGTCTGCTTCACATTTTAAGGAATGATTTCATGCTGGTGATTTTATTTTTCAATCCTTGAGACGGAGTTGAGAAATGTTTTATCCACAGGTGCATGACATGTCCCTTATACATGTTCCCACTGCAAAGCCTAAAACCCGTCCTTAGCCCTTTCTCTTACAATACGAGTATGACACACACAGGAATCGTATATCCCGGAAATAGCATGTACACTCTAAAATGAAGGATACATTTTTTAGTTTTTTTTTGGTCCTTTATTTAATTCTATTTATCTATTTTTTGGTTTCTTCTATAAATCAATCAACCGATCAATCAATCTGATATCTTATCTTACTATCTTTCATACTATCTATCTTTCTTACTATCTATCTATATATCTTTGTTAATATCTATCTTTCATTCTATCTTTCTTACTATCTATCTATCTATCTATCTATCTATCTATCTATCTATCTATCTATCTATCTATCTATCTATCTATCTATCTATCTATCTATCTATCTATCTATCTATCAAACTATCTATCTTTCTAACTATCTATCTTTCTATCTTACTATCTATCTATCTTTCTATTTATCTTACTATCTTACTATCTTACTATCTATCTATCTATCTATCTATCTATCTATCTATCTATCTATCTATCTATCTATCTATCTATCTATCTATCTATCTATCTATCTATCTATCTATCTATCTATCTATCTATCTATCTATCTATCTATCTATCTATCTATCTATCATCTATTCTTTTATTTAATTATATTTTTTTGTTTATTTTAAAATCAATCTTATCTTATCTTATCAATCTGTCTATTCTATTTAGTCCATCCACTTATCCAAAACGAGTGGTCAAAACACTGCACGAGGTCCGACACATGAGAAGGCTTTTTCATTTGTTGTGTTCGATCCCATCCTTCCCCTGTCCGAGCTCCCTTCGTCCTTCAAGAAGTTTAGCAGCCAGGAAAAAGACGTATGGTTTAACCAAGGACAGACATACCATAAATACGGATACGGATTTATATTTGGGAAAAAAAAAAGAACAAAACTTGCAAAGTGCTGCGGTCTGGGGCCAGTAGCAGGAAGAGCTAGCGGCCCTGCAAGTAGCATAATGGTGTGAAAGGTCACGTGACACTCACCACTTCCCCCATCCTGTTCTTGGCATATTCAATGCGGATTCCCCCTCTATCGGAAGAAAGAAGCACAAAACCTTGGAGTCGGTTCATAGCCTCGCTCGCCTGCCTCAAATCCTAGAGGGGAGAACAGTCCGGATAGGGAAACGCACGCACACAATGAACAGAGCAACACGCGCGCTGACACAACCCAGGGGCGTGAGTGTACTTGTTTGTTATCACAATCTTTGTCCTGCTACGTCAAGAATGAGGGGAGGGGATGGGATGGGGTGGGAGGGGAGGGGAGGGGATGGGATGCAGATGGGGCCATTTTGGAAGGAGGTAGCTCCACCACACAGCAATAATGGGTCGTCTCCACTCATTTCAAATTTCATCCATCATCGGATGAGAGGAGGTGACGCCATCTTGGACCGAAAATGTTTCGTTTGAGCTTTTCGAAGGAGACAGTTGTGTTCAAACATTGTTGCATTTTAGAATCACGCATGATTTTGTCGCGGGATAATTTATTTCATACAGCAGATTAATTAAAAAGGGGGGGACAATAAAAAAAAAATTACAATCAAAGCTAACACCTCTCGGTGCAGGAGACTTGGATCAAATTTGCTTACATTTGGTTACAAACTGTTGACTTCAAATATTTCAAGACTAAATTTCCAAGGTTTTCTGCGAACTGAACATTACACTAACTGCAGTCACTTTTAAAAGAAATACTTTCATACTCACTGATACGTTCGTTTTCAACAATGAGAAACATATCCATGAAAAGCTTGTATACAAGTTACACCAACCACGATTTCATCAATAGCACATCATACGGTGCAAGGAATTTCACAGAACTTTTGACACCACAAGAAATATTACATGCTTGATGTGCTTTATGTTGCAGCTACATTTAGGAAAACAGGTGCAGGTCTGAGTGGGATTTCCAAACGGCCAAAAACCAAAACCAGAAAACCGTGCCAAGGACGTTGAACTTATCAAGGGGTCACGACAAACTAATACCAACAAGACCAAAACGAAGTACAGGAACCCTACAAAACTGAAGTGGCGATGACCAGTATTTCGTGTGGGGGAGAGTCCTCAGGAAAACGTCTGTTGGTGGGTGGGGGGACACTAGAGGAAAACTCAGCACAATCTAGTGACAACGACTGCTTCAAACAAAGTACACCAACGCCCCTAGGGAGAGCTCACCCCTCGAGAAAGCGCAGTGGACCCGTCTAAATGCCTCTCTCAAGGGAGGAGGAGTCCACTGCACTTTCTCTGCTGAGGGGTGTAAACAATTTTCAAAACATTTAAATGAAAAGGCAAGAACAAAAATGCACCAATATTCATGGGAAAACTAATTTCAACAAAAATAGTTTACTTGGATCATATAGCAGCAATTACAAACTTGTTTTTCGTTTATATTTTTTAATGCAGAAATGACGAGAGCCGAGGATGAAATTCAATCATGTAAGAAGAGAAATGCAAAAAAGTTACAGAATGCTGTGCAAGAACCATTAACATTTACTTTCCCTAAATTTGAGAACTAGACTTTCAAAACAAAGTTTCTGCTACGTGTTTTGACACTTAAATCATTTACGGGCACAAACAAATAAAGAACATGAAAAAGCCATATATATTCACTCTGACAGATGGCATGCCAAAAATATAGCAAATGTTATGAAACGTGAGAATTCGTAGAGGCATGGCAAAAAAGGTATCCACTATTAGCTTAAAGAAACATGGAACCTGAATGTGTAAAACAAAATTATTCACCTCCCTCGAAATTGTTTTTTCAAATGCAAGCACTCAAGCATATCTCAACATCTGACACAGATTGCTCTCGTACAAAATCACTGACATTTGCCCATGCTGTTACATCTTCATGTACAGTGGAAATCATCGCAAATTTTGGCATATATTATATATATATATATATATATATATATATATATATATATGATTTTGATGTTATAAGCTATTAAATGCGAGGTATGGAAGTGTCCTTAAAGAAATTAAATCTGAAAGGAAAAAACCAAACCCAAGAAGATCGAATTCTTACCTGGAATTCCACAAAAGCAACCGGGGAGCCACCCTTGTTGTGCATCCTAAGTCGGCTAAATCCTTGAAAACTGTTGTAAAAATCATCAACAAATGGGTTATTTATTCCCTAAGGAACATTATATTTCCCACAACAATAAAATCACCAACACATGGCCAAATACCTCTCTATAAATGAGCTCTAATTTTACCTACCAACTTCCATATGTGGATAATAAAGATTGTCTGTGTGTCTGTCCGTCAGGTAATCTTATTTCAGTGTTATTTGAACACACACACACATAAACATCTTTGGAAACTGCAAACTAAATAAATAATGAAATAACACTCAGATACTTCTGAACTGAACAACATCCAACCTAGTCGATGTACTTCTCACTCAAACTTCTCCACACAGTGTATATCAAAGACTGCCTAGATTATACCGAGTCGGTGTTTTCTGCATTTATCGATCGATTACCTTTGTTTTGCTCATCTTGCGTATATGTAGTGACATGTTAATATTTCGTGCAAGAAGTATTCATGAAAAAACCCTAAACTCTTTTATCAGCAACACATCAATAGTATACAAGGCTTTCTTTCTCCAGGACGGCAGCACCAGAAGGCTAAATATAAAACATTTAGCTCATGCCTGTGTACATTTGACACTGTGCACACACACACCCTCCTCCCTTTCGCTTAATGATATACTAAGAGGCTCATTATGTCGAGTGTTAGCAGCAAAAGTTGGCTTATCTGGCGTCACCTGTGAGAACGAGAAAAATGTAATATGTCCTTATCTGGCACATTAGTTTCCAGAGAGTTCACCTTTTTTAATGTTTTGCTGGCCTATTGAATTAATTTCATTCTCTCTCCCTCCTTCCTTCCCTCCCCTCACTTCCCTATCTCTCCATGCAGACAAACCTCTTCAAACATGTCGACCAATTACCCAACCACCACACACACCTGCTGAAGAGATCCTTCAGCTCCTGCTCGGAAGAGAACTGTCCCAGGTTGGCCACGAACAGAGTGGAGCAGGGGGCGTTCTGCTGGGCAGCCGCCGTGGAGGACGTCCCCACGCTGGACACTGGAGAGGTCAGCACCGGGGTGGCAGCCAGCGGGGGGTGGGGCATAGCGGCCGAGGGGGGTGCAATCAAGGTGGTAGGCTGAATCTGAGAAGAACGAAGGAACTGGTTTATTGAGGAGGCATAGCCTCCGGCCCATTTCAAAGAAAGGCACATCTGCATGTAGATAAATAAAGCAGGAAAAATCTTTCGGGGTGTGATATTAGGATATCGTAAAGTAGTGCCTATATAATCTAGATATCAATTAAATAAAAGTCATTTTGAAATTTGAGATTTATAGAAATTAAGTGTAAATGACATGTTCTTGGAGAGATGTAATGTGGGCGAGTTGAAGCTGTGGACAAGCTGAAGGAAATGCTCTTGTTAAATGAAAAAGTTCCAAGAGGTGAGATCAGAGAGGTGGACTGCATATGGAGAGAGTAAATGTTTTGGGAATGCTAAGACGGTGTAGTTTTGAATCTGAAGGGACTCCTTGAAGGAAAGGATACCAGCTCGTGAAAATGCTGCAGAAGTATACTGAGAGTGGTGGATTGGGTATGGATATAGCAAATGTTCCGGGTACGTTGTCAAGTTGGTGGGGTTGAATCTTTAGAGAGCGAATAATGGGACCGTGCTGATGAAAATGTTGTAGGGGAACAGGAAGTGAAGTGGGCTGGATATGCAGATAGCACATGTTCTAGGAGAGTTGTATTGGTAGTGTCGTAATCCACTGACAGCCACAGCAAAGGCACACAGCACAACATCGACATCCCACAGGTACTGTAGCGGGTTGGATGAACGAGTTATAGAGGAAAGGTGTGAGTTGATCTGAATGTAAATGTTAAGGGGATATATTCACTTCAGTGGGTTTCATCAGTAAAATGACTGAGTGGAACATGTTCCACGAAATGGTTCTGATATATGTGTGTGTTCGTGTGTGTGTGTGTGTTTGTGTGTGTGTGTGTGTGTGTGTGTGTGTGTGTTCGTGTGTGTGTGTGTGTGTGTGTGTGTGTGTGTGTGTGTGTGTGCGTGCGTCTGTCTATGCGTTTGTGTGTCTATGTGCATGAGATAGAGAGAAAAGAGAGAGAAAGGGGGCATTTCGCTTGGGATTTGGTCTGTCATTTCGTGTTTTCACAATCTAAAGAAATTGTCTTCAAAAGGGCCAAGAGTGTAAGTAAGAGGGCTGTAGGTGTTAATCACACAATAAAATTGCAGTGCACTGTCAATCAAATGCCCTGTCTATCACAGACAAACATTTAGTACTCCTACAAAAAGGCATGTTAGTCAAACAGCGTGTATTTTGTATACAATGACACCCCATGCAATAATGCTTGAAGTCAGGAATGTGTGTCGCAGGCGATGTCTGTGGATGTGCAATCTTGCCGTGTTAAATTTAACAACGAGAGACTTTCATTTTAAAATCACTTTGACTGTTTTACTCGTTTAATTGTAAGCTCACAGCATGTTCATGCTGACTGGTATAGAAGCTATATTATTTTGATTATGGTTATGCAGACATCGGATTCAGAGAAATATTAACAGAAATGTTTCTGTTATGAACATACAAAAGTGTTTAGACATGAAAATTGCCAAGAACAATATACAGTGAATCCAGCCAACAGACCCTGCGAACAACGGATGCCTCGCTACTCAGTACGAAGGATAACATTTTTTGCGACGAAATCTTGTTTTTTGTCTGTGAGCAACGTACACTCTTTCATGCACGTTGTGAAGAAGGGAGGAAAGGAGGAAAGCAAGCAGTTGACTCTTTCTTCAGGAGGACTCAGCAGAGATCGAGGTCAGGCCAAAGATATTTACAGGACACGGTCAGACAAGTTGTCATCCGACACTGTCTGTGTGCATCTGTCTCTCTGTCTGTGTTTGTCTATCTGTCTGTCTCTGTCTGCCTGCCTGTCTTTGTCTGGTCTGGTCTGTCCGTCTCTATCCCTTTCCTAACAGGCGGGAAACCGCCATCAATAGATATGTGAAAATCGAAAGTTGTCATCACTTTGTAATGTCGCAAGTGTCTTGCTGGTAGCGACGAAAGTTGTGCGGCTTGACAGGCGTTTCAGTGCGCATGGTTTGGAGTCGATGATTCGTGGACAGCGTGCTCGAGACTGAGTGATGTGTACAATGAGAGGCTATTCAGGAAGTGCCACTTGGAAGTGTGGCTTATGAATAAATGAATTGCTGTCCAGACTCCGGTGCAGTCAAGTGGTTTGTTCCTTTGATGCCACAGGCCAAAAATCCAGAGTCGGTTACACCTTTGTTGTTGTTGTTGTTGTTGTTGTTGTTGTTGTTGGTGGTGGTGGTGGTGGTGGTGGTGGTGGTGGTGGTGGTGGTGGTGGTGGTGGATGTCAGTTTTGATTGTCAGAGTACGAATCGGTGCTGTGTTTCATTTAGGTATGTTTTGGCGGGGTAAGTTTGTCCCCCTTTTCTTTCTTCCCTTTGCGAAGGGAGTAAGAGTTCAGAATAAATATCGAGGTGCTGGCCCATGAAAACAGTCTGCAACAATATGTATCAGCAGCTCTTACACTTAGTGGGTGGTTTTCTTTGTGAGTGTTGGTCAATAAATGTGTTTCTGCAATCTTTCAGGCGTCCATCTTCATTTATATATACCTCTGAGCAAAGGACATTTTGGCAGCCCCCATGGATGTCCGATGTTCGCAGGACCCACTGTAGGTGATTTACGAGAATTACCAGAATTTTGCTGATGGCGATGATGGGAATGAATATTGTGATAATTTACTGATGAAAGGGAGTGGCTTTGAAGCATGCACAAGTGCAATGCCTGTGAGCGTGACGGGCAGAGCAAGCGAGGAGAGCCGGCCATGCAGTTTCTGACAATGTACACCGCTTCTTCAGTTGCTGTCAAAACTCAGCTGTCTACAGAACTATTATGATCACATTAAAAAAAAATGATTCAATTGGAAAAAAATTCAGAGCAAGCGGTCACCGACATTACCATTATAAATACAAAATAACATGAAAAGACCCTTCTCCCTATATCTCCTTATCCTTTTCCTCCTCTTCTTTCCTACCACCCTATCCCCAATTTCCAGACTTCATTTCTTTCACCAATTCCCCATGACGTCTACAGCATCTAATTACAATTATGCAGACTTTTTCTAGTTCTTTTTCTTATCTATATTATTGCTTGTGAGCAAACTGCTCGATGCACAGTCTCTGCATCAAGGATTCATTTCTCTTTTAGAAAAAAAAATTGGGGAATGAATTCACACCAAATATTGTTACAGCGGGTGGTATAATTTTTACGCCCTCCAATACAATACAAACCTATACAGGCTAATAGCCGTTTGTGCCAATAGCAAGTTGTGCATGCATCAAGGAAGCAAAGCGACATGTTTTGCATTGACGTTGCGGCAAATGAGAGAAACACCACAGCTGGTAGCATTTCTATCATTTTGTAGGATAAACATTCTATACCAATCTGCAATTCGTTTTTACACACAGGCTAGAAAATTTGACACTAACAGTCATGCTATATGCAAATTAGACAAATCCTTCTCATGTAAAAAGCAGAAAGGTAACCAAAAAGGAAAAACGTATATTAAGACAAAAATAATAAAATACGACATTTGGCTGCAAAACAATCCAATAACTATGGCAGGCAAGAAAAATGTCTAAAAACAAGCTCTAAACACAGTAGAAAGGCATCGGATTTCACGTAGTAGTGAAATTTATCTCTGTGTGTGTGTTTGCGTGTGTGTGTTTGCGTGTGTGTGTGTGTTTGTGTGTGTGATTTGGAAAGCGGAAAAGGATACTGGGAAGAGGTGTGTGTGTGTGTGTGTGTGGGTGTGGGTGTGTGGGTGTGTGTGTATGTGTGTGTGTTTGTGTGTGTTTTGTAATCACTGCTACAAAACCTAAAACACGGTTTAGCAACTCTCTTACACCAAATAAAAGCTGCTTTACATGTACATAGGAACATCTTCTCATTGTAGACATCACACATTAGATGTTGCAAACTGTCCTTGAGATAAACCTTTAAAATCCTGTGCTAAATACCTTTCTTTGAAATATAATCTCATTCAACACTAATAAGCAAATGCATATGCATTTTCCTGCTGAGGAAGGGAAAATCAATATAACAGAATGACAATTTTCAGCTATATAGTCATTTTCCCTGTTGCACTGGTGTCTGGCTTTGTGAAAGAAACTATTCTTCCAACTGAAAACTCAAGAATGTTTATCCATTAATGATTGAAATCTGCAATATTCTTTTTTAAATCTTTTCTGGCGGCATTAAAGTGTCTAAACACAAACCGCAGAAAAGGGCAAGAGTTTCTAGCATTAATTACTCAACCCTCGACAGTATTCTTCCTGACTGGAGCAACTCCCAATTTTCTTATCCCAGTGTATCACATCTCGTCATTATTTGATCAAAGCGAAACGCCATTCAAATCACTTCAAAGACCGACTTAAAAAAACAAAACTGTTTCACTGGCGGGATGAAAACGAGTTCGTGATCGCTAGAGAGAACGGCACAGTTACTTCTTTATTTATCGATTCATTTTTTTCGAAGAGTGGCCTAATGTTTCGAAAACCAAAGTTGTGCGCGGAACTTTCCCAGAGGTGTGTAAGTTTTCAGGTGATGAATATACCAAGGTGCAAGTGTGCGCTCTGCGTACGTGTGCATGTGTTCGTGACTGTGTGTCAGCCCTTCCTCCTGTACACCGTCGTGTCCATGCGGGGGGGGGGGGGGGGGGGGGGATGGCGCCGGACAAAAAATTCAATGCGGTGACCAAGCACGCCACAGCCCAAAAAGCGCACCTGTGAGCAAGTGTGTGTTCGTGGATGTGCATGTGTTTTGGGGCGGCAGCGTGTGTGCTGTACAGGTGCTTGGTTACAACAAAGCTCTATTAACCTGGGACGATAGCAACTGAGGGTCTCTGCGGAAAAGAAGAAAGAAAATTCGCATTTTATTTATCAGCCTGTCATGATAATATTATGAGGTACGTACCTAACCTATTTCATGCTGAGGGATCGAGTGAGGGGCATGAGCGTGCCACTGTGCAGATTACTGCCCTACAGCCTGAGCATGTACAGTGAAAACAGCCGCGCGCTGTATAAGGTGATTAAGCATCAGAGGTAATGGGAAGTCGGTCAGAGCGCCCTAGGGCGCCCTGCCGCATTAAGCATTTGAGGTAATGGGAAGTAGGTCAGAGCGCCCCAGGGCGCCCTGCCGCATTAAGCATTAGAGGTCATGGGAAGTCGGTCAGAGCGCCCCGGGGTGCCCTGCCGCATTAAGCATTAGAGGTCATGGGAAGTAGGTCAGAGCGCCCCTGGGCGCCCTGCCGCATTAAGCATTAGAGGTCATGGGAAGTAGGTCAGAGCGCCCCAGGGCGCCCGCCTTATACAACTCGCAGCTGGAGTTACTACACACAAGCATGCGTGTACGTGCAAACACACACGCACGCAAACACGCGCACGCATATGCATGCGCGCAATTACGTTTGCATGTATGCACGCACGCAAGCGCACGCCCACAGGCACACACGGTAATGTGCTATGTGCATGTGAAAGTAAACTCTGCCTTTCTGGACTGACAAAAGCACTAAATTCAAATATGTCCCAAATAACCATCAACACATCCTATCGATGAAGACCAATACCATTGTATCTACATTAACTTGATGCAAGAACATGAAAGAACCCACAAAACGGACATTAGTCTATGATCTACTTAATAGGGACATGAAACAATGCATTCTCTCTACATTTTGTACATTAATTAAGCAAATGCGCAAAAAAATATCTACACTACTACAACGATAACAAAAATTCTACACAAACATATATATGAACCGAACTGTGCAAGAAGATTGTTGGTTTTTTCGTAAGTCTCGCCATGTTGTATCTCGTAAGGGTCCTCTTATTACTAGCTTTCAACTGGAGCATGTGTACCTACCTTCTCCGCAAAATTTTCACAAATACTACTTGAATCAGTTTTGTAATCTTAAACCTCCCCTTAAAGGAATAATAACACACCAGCCTTGAAAGATTAACTAAAAATCAATTAATGGGGAATTGCTACACTCATGACAAACAAGAGGATTTGTAACAGACTGTACACAAATCCATTTCTTCGTCGATACTGCTATTGTAGGCTAGCTAGTCGTCCTGTCTCTTTGTAAAAGCTCGCTTTCTTCTGTTCAGATACATGATAAAGAACCATTCTCTTAATCTCTTTCTCCAATGCTCTGGTTTTCACTGGAATTCCTTCGTTGTTCAATAATCTTTACTGGCGTGTGACAGCTAGTATGTAGATATTTCCTGCTCCTCACCCATGCTTACGACCCAAAGGTGTTCTTATATTTTTCAACTAACCGATGTCGCATTTACATGATTAATTTTTTTAACCTCCAAAATAAAAACTTTTTTTAACAGTCACTGGGTTTCAGTATCGGTTCAACTTTCCTACTAAAGCTTTTGTCAACGTCATTAAACAGATAAGTGCAATGCATGTTTAAACTTTAAATGACATGAAACTTGCTAGGAAATACTCTCATAGGATATGAGTAGTCTAATTCATGGAGTTCAGTGAGCAGAATGGCTATTCAGATGAATACTAGACTATATCCACATCACGTTCATGGCAATCTACATATAACCCCACTCCCAGTAGAAATTAAACCCATTCTCATGAGCATTATAGAACGAAAGAAAATCTGAAGCCAGAATTTGATTCAATCACCAAAAAGTAATCAGGCAATTATATCAGGTTAGAATAAAATTAAGATGCAGAAACTGAAAGAAGCCGAGTTCTAAACTGCAAGGTTCTTGATTCAGTACGAAAAGCCCAGAAGCCAATACCCATATAATATCAACCCAAGCCACCGCAGCTTCACAGGATGCAAGTAACCCTTCCAGAAGCAGAGAAGGCCGTTGACCTGGTCTCCGAAGACCACTATTTGTTATGAAAATATGCATGCTATCAGGCCAGTTAGTGTCAACATGGAGAGCCTTCAATACGGTTCTCTTCTTCTACAAGAGGCGAGATAGATGATGGGGGATCAAATGGAAAAAGGACAACTCAAACTACTGAGAAAGAATGGGAAGACTGCTAGCCCCTGGGGGTAAAAAAGCTCACCCAATTGCCCATCTGGGGGCCTGCTGGCTTCTCCTCTGCGGTAACATACTGGTGGTCAAGAAGGACAGACATTGTTAAACATCGGTGTATGGTCCAGGTAAATATAAATAACAGATATCCCCTTGGAAGGACAAGGAGTTCTGAGGAAATTTTGTAGCTTTCCTAACAACAAAAAATACATATGTACACAAAGCAGCATTCGAACGTATAAATATATATATTAGACTTCCCCTTAGAAGGATGTGAACTCCAGGGAAAATTAAAAAAATAACTGTGATATATCTACGTGTACAATGCAGCATTCGTGCAGATAGATATATGTCAGGCTTCTTCTCAGAAGAATGGGAAGTGCAGGGGAATTCTGTGGTTTTCTTTACAGATACATATACTAATTAAATAAAGCATCACTTTTGCAGATGGCATGGAATATAATTGGTATTCCGCCTTATCAATGATCACAAAACTTTCTGCCACAAGAGTACGTGCAGCTATGCTCCTTCAGACTGCTTTGTCAGGGCAAACAGTAGATACCTATGGGGTAATAACGCCCCTGTTATATATACTGCCAACGTATTTCGCTTTCAGCAGCATGTGATAGTGACCACCACAGTAAGGTAGACTAGCAATGTCAATTCAAAGCTTCAAATGTTCACAGAATCTCACATGATGGTTGCAACAGCAGACTAATATTTCTAAAGCATCATCTGAATACACAAAGTCTTTATATCTTTTTTAAATCTCAATAATAAGAACAGCATGCAAACAATTCAAATTTGGAGTTATAGCTATATTTCTATAAAATAACTTCAGTTTTTATTTTAAGGGAGAAAACGGTTTTCATTATACAACTTCGTACTTCGAAAAGGAATGAAGTAAAAGAGTGTCACAGAAAGATCCAATAGAAGTCGTAGAATACCGCAAGAACTATCCACGTAACTGTTTACACAAGGGCTTGTCTTACACACTTCAATAATATAAACCACTTTACACATGTCATGTCAAACTCTTAAACATATATAACAAGAGGAAATAATCAACTTCACTCGTTCCAGAGTGAAATTCACACACTTTCATTATGAACACAACACAAAATGTTCAGCCCGTTGGAAAAAAATACAGCAGAAGACGTATACAGCTCACGTTAACAGTTTCTTGAAAATGTCGTTGTGCCATGAACCCAACCTCTTAAATAGCAAAAATGAACTTTGTAAGTATGCTAAATTATACAACACTAAAACTCCAGTTCATCGAAGAACTGGATATTTTCAATGCTAACATTTAGACCTAAAATACGTTGGAGCAAAATAACATCCGCTTTGTTTAACAGTAAAAGGTCAGACGTTCTTGCTGCTAAAACACCTATTGAAAAGCGTTGCTATAGGACAACGTGTTCATAATAAATAGACAAAGTCATAGATATATATGGGTTGTTCGAATGCAATGATGTAAAAAGACCCATCAGTGCGTATCTGTAAAACTCATTGACACAACTTGACAAAACACTATGTAAAGATTTTGTAGAAAATATAGATGCATTCAAAAAATGCGCTTACTGAAGGAAAAATGAGAGGTGAAGATAAAAAGAAGGCGTAAAAAGGAACTGTAAAAATACAAGAAAAACTGTCGGTTTCAGAGATAATACCCTAATGGAATCATAATCTGTAATCTTAAGAAATCTCACAGGTAAATCACAAAATTGCATCATACAACAAACACTAAAAATATATCAAATAAAAAAAAACTAATATAGAAAATAACTTAGATATACCAGATGCGCCCATGCAATCATATCAGAACAAAGTAGCACAGGTCAGAAAGCATACTCATTTAGCATACTCATTTTTAACAACAATGTGCGTTATTGAGTACACATAATTCCCTATCACAACGAAAAGATGCGACTGAAGCGACAATGGGAAGCAACTGACACAACCGCATGTTGCATGCGTGCATGAGCGTAAGGCGCCGTGCTTAGAAACACGCTGGAGGTGCAAGTTGTCCAACACAAAAAATGGCGGCGAATCAACATAGTGCTTTGGTGTACATCGCGTTGGCTGGTCTTTCGTCGAGGTGTAACAGCAACACTTTTTTTTCATATATAAAAGAAATATGACATGACATGCAATCATTCCAGCCTAAATCGTTTGACCTCATAAGGAGACGTAGATAAACTGCTCTAGTGCTTATATATTTTATAATATGTCCCATGTGCTGCTTTGCTTTGTAGCCTCTGCAATGTGCATGTATTAATCATGTTCATGAAATCCCTTCATACAGTTTCTTTCTCCTGTCCTTGTCTTGTGACACAGATTTATTTCTGTTTGAACGATTAATGTGTATATATCATCAGTAACCTTCTTTAGATTGCATTATCTCTAGCCCCTCAGCAGCCTCCTCTCGATCAAGAGCATTTATGAATATGGTATGTGCTGCCATTATTTTTTCATTATAGAGTGGATGTAGATAAACCATGTAGAAAACAGTGCAGCATTTCGTGTTCGGCTTTTTTATCTTCAAGGCATACATTTACTCGTATGTATCAAAAACATCATTTTAACATACAGGTCATCTACTATATAATTGTTGATTTCTTGAAGATTTCTATACATTTTCTTGTCACATCGAAAGTAATTCTTTCAATCTGATATAAAATCTAATACTTCAAAAAAGAGAAATAGTTATACATGCAAAAATGCTCCTGCATCATAACCACGGACTCAATTTATCATGGCAATATTTTGTAGTACTCATGTAAACATTTTTATCACTTCTCACTTAAATGCACGAAGCAATTTCACTTATATTGCTTTCTATTTTCACATATACTTTTTTCAATTATCCATCCTCTAATAACTAATGAATATTCAGCATGCGGAAAAAATGACGAAGTTTAATGCTTCAGAATTATTTTCAGCTTTTTGAGGCGTGAAAACAGTCCGTGATGTCTTCAGCCCAAAAGAGAATATCCTCCACCTCAATTTGACGCAAAGGCAAAATTAAATGTGTGCTTTTGATTGAAACGTTACACCCTTCTCTCTTTGAGGGAAAGACAAGATCTTAATACGTCCTATAAAAAACATTATTTCTCTTTAAACTTTGACATGATATCAGCTTTTGTCTTATAAACCTTCATTTATCTTTGATGAAACAAAATCTTGCTCTTTAGCGAAGAGACATTCCCTAGCTTTCTTCTGTGTCGGTGCAAAGGAGCATTGTGAACGTGTGCCTTAGATGGGCGAAGTGGCGGGGGGGAGGGGGCTGTGAAGTGGGGGTGCAGGTGCTGACGTGACGTTCTAGTACGTACCTGCAGCTGAGTCAGGGCGGGGTGCTGCAACAGCAGACGTAAGTAGTCAGCCATGACAGTGCAGTGCGGGGTGCTCTCTGTGCAGTACTCACTCGCGCTAGCTCACTGCCAACCCAGCCATATGCCTCGTGTTTGCTCCCCTGAGAGGGAGTGGACTCGTGTGAAGGTTCGCTTTGTAGAACAAGACTGCCCACTCGTCGCGTCTACTTCCCGACATCGTATGCTGCCGAGTCCCTACGAGTTCAGTGTGTGTGTGTGTGCGTGCGCGCGTGTGTGTTTATGCATGTATACATGTATTTATACGTGTATGTGTGTGTGAGTGTGTGTCTGCATGTGTGTGTGTGTCTGCGTGTGTGTGTGTGTGTGTGTGTGTGTCCCCTAGTGTGTTTATGCGTGTATACATGTATTTATACATGTATGTGTGTGTGAGTGTGCGTGTGTGTGTGTGTGCAGACGTGAGTGTGTGTGTGTGTGTATGTGTGTGTGTGTGTGTGTGAGTGTGCGCGTGTGTGTGTGTGCAGGCGTGAGTGTGCGTGTGTGTGTGTGTGTATATGTGTGTGTGTGTGAGATATATTTTCTTGACTACTTATCATGAGACGAGCACAACGATAGCTACTGGCGAGTGTTGTCGGTTTACATTGGTAACGACTGCGTTGTAGAAGAGTTTAACTGTGTCGGGCCAAGTAAGCGTAAACTTGTTTCCTATTACTTATATCATCAAGGTTAAGTCTCGGATGTAACATGTGGCTTATATGCGCAGAAGAAGCCTTTGTCTGTCAGAGAGTAAGGAGGTGGTGATTGTGGCGGGGGGGTTAAGTCTGGTGGAGAGAAAAAAAGACTGGTTTGAAAGGTTGGTAGATGTAAACGGGTGCAGTACACGCTAGTCCTTTCTCTGAAATGGATACCATTTGGGTCAACTCATGGAAAGTGACAAGACTGTCGTAAGTAAGGGCAGAGTTCCCACAAAGGAGGCCTGTTTTCCTCAGGATCTATTGTAGTGTCGACTCCATCTTACTACTACTCCACATAAATCGTGTGTGTGTGTGTGTGTGTGTGTGTGTGTGTGTGTGTGTGTGTGTGTGTGTGTGTGTGCGTGCACGCACGTGTGTGTGCGTGTGTGTGTGTGCGTGCATTTCTTCTATTCCAATTTACATTATTAAAACTGCGCGTTCCAAAACACATCTCAAAACACATACATCATCATAGACTTGGTGCATAAAGTGCAAAAAGTACCTGACTAAAATGTGTCCGCGTCAACATTCTTTTGGCGAAGCTTCGAATGTACACTGTATAATTGAATGTACAACTGACCTTTCTGAATTTATAGCGCACACAACTATGTCTATGAAATTATAGTATGGGTTCAACACGTTTAAAACAGACTGTTCTACCCCATTAAAAAAAACAAACATACAGAAACACTGAGATTTCTCATCACAAGTATAGAAAACCTCCAAAATCTTACACTTTTGGTTTCCTACAAATGCCATCAAGCTATTAAAGGCAGTAGCTACAACATCCTAAAGAGAAAGAGGGGGGAAATTTTATTAACTCGTTCATTTTACATAACCTCTGAAGAGGTGGCATATAATTCAGTAAACAATATTCAGGTTTAATAGCGCAAGGAAACTCAGGCAGGCAGGTAGACATAGTAAGCAGAAAGCAGATGAAAATACAGAAATGCTAGCTGACAGCACGAAAAGCGACCGAGTTTTCATTTGCTTCCAGACATCATTCTCTTTCAATGTTCAATCACAAAATTCTGTTAATGTCAACATTCTCATTACACATATAATTTGGGGGGAAAACAGCAGTAAACCTATCAAGTTCGTGCAGGAACAACACCAAACGTACAAGCTAATATGTTCACAAGCAGACAGAAAATGAACATTAAAATACCACTGTTTCTTCAGTGTTCAGATAATTCCACACAGCGTTTCTAAAGTGTATTCCTTTCTTTAATATGTTATTATCATTCTCATTTTGGCTCGCAAGGGCAAATAGCAAAGACAATATTTATCTGATAACTTTTCCTGGTGGAAAACAAACCCTCCAATTCTTATGGCATGTATCAAAGGCAAGAATGGAACGGGTGCGTGCCAGAAAGCCGGTTTCAAAGCAACCCATGAAGACTATCCTTAATGCTTAATCCATCACGATTCTTGCATCAGTCATTCCAAGCTGGCATGCCAAACACAAAGGTGCAGGCATGCTCAGTACGCATGGCACTACACGGCGATGGCAGTGATTGTGGTGGTGGTGAAGCGAATTAAAGGGGTCGTGTTTGCCCTGTCCAGGCAGAGGGGGACGTGGGGGGAGGGGGACGTGGGGGGAGGGGGACGTGGGGGGAGGGGGACGTGGGGGGAGGGGGACGTGGGGGGAGGGGGACGTGGGGGAGGGGGACGTGGGGGGAGGGGGACGTGGGGGGAGGGGGACGTGGGGGGAGGGGGACGTGGGGGGAGGGGGACGTGGGGGGAGGGGGACGTGGGGGGAGGGGGACGAGGGATGAGCTGGGGATGCTGGTGATGACGTGTGGGGGAGTGATGGAGTGGTGGGTGGTGGAAGGGGTCGTGGAGTGTGAGGGTAGATGGGTCAGCATTGCAGGGATCAATAGGATTATTTTAGCTGTACCTACCGGCAGCTGAGCCAAAATGTGATGCTTAAAAAGAACAGTTTAGGCCTTTATGCAATGGGCAACGTCACCAAACAGGTACAAGTGTCCCGTTTCTCTCCAATGTGCAGGTGCAGCATCATATATTAATAACATGTCCAGAACAATGTAAAAGGCTCTTACTGTATTTGCAACATCTATCAAAGTAAGAGCCTGTGCTAGATCTAATGTGCATATTTCATTTTTTGGAACTACTTGATGAACAAGTAAACCCCCAAAAAATCTTAAAATTTCGGTAATTTGCAACAGTAATTCCAAACATGATCAGTCGGACATTTCATCTACGGGAATTTAGCAAGCCTCCTGAGTGCATCACCATTTTATTTCTGAAGAAAAAGTAGGTGGAAGTATGAATACATGTATGTCTGAAATTTGCCGAATCAGGGGCTTATCTCAAGACAGACATATATTTTATCTATTCAATTTTGATGCATTAGAACATATCTTGACGTTCCTCATGATTACGTGAGCAAATAAAAAATACAAATGTTGAACAATTGTTTCAGTAAAGCCACAAGAATATCACACATGAACGTTTGGCGCTTGAGTCATAATGAGGAGTTTCAACAGAAAATCACCAATTTCATTCTAGTAGAAAGAAGTCTGTTTCAAAGACAGGCGAAGCAGAGAAGGAATTAGGCAGACCATTCTTCACAAGCGAGATTAAACGTGTATGTGTGTGTGTGTGTGTGTGTGTGTATGTATAAGAGATAAAACCAAGTTAAATGAACTAAATTAAAACTCAGTATGTGTCAACGTCTCCAATTAATGACAAAAATAGATGAATAAATAAATAAATAAACAACTAAATGGCCAAGTATGAATGGACAAACAAAATGTATGTTGATACAGTCTGATGAGGGTTCAACATTTTTATAATTTCCTCCATTAAAATATTTTTCCCTATTCCAAACATGCCAAATATGTTTAAGCTAACAGAACTCCTTAATAAGAAAACTTAAACTTTTCCTTGGCAAAGCAGTTTACAATTTTACAAGAATTTTTTATCCATGTAATATCTTCTAATCACTGAAAGCCTCACCTGATAACATATTTTGTTCTTAGGGCCAGTGATAATAGTGTCATGAGGATTGTGTCACCATCAAGCCACATTAAACCGGTCAATCAAAGAAATGCTGAATTATGGGGGTACAAAGTTGCTTTTCACTCGGTCACTTTTCTTACATTTACTTTTGTCACTAAAGATGCACTTCTAATGGAAAAATTAACAGATTTTCTTCACAGAGTTACCGTGAAGAGCAGCCACAATAGAAGTACAGTGCACAATGCAAATGCTTTGTAACAGTTCATTGGCAGATTGCGACAGTAAACGTTTTCACAGTAAGCACATTTCACTGTGAGAGACCATCTTCGTTTGGTCTGCATTGCTACATCAATGCTTATACTTCAATTTGACGATTTTCCTTTCATCTCACTCGTGACAAAAAAGCTCTGAATAATTACACAATATTGGAATAAACCAACCAAACAAACAAAAAACAAACAAACAAACAAACAAACAAAACAAAACTGAATCCCTCGGATGGCGGCCAAACTATACAATCACCACCACAGGCTGCCACAGGACTGCCGACTAAGTTCTCGAGCCAAACAACCTCAAATATCTGTGCATCAAAGCCACGTAGTTGTATTTCACACTTTTCGTCCATGCACAAAGACCTGCATATCAGCCTATGAAAAAAGCTAAAACTAACTGCATAATTGTCCAAAATTGACCTGAGATGACCTTTCGAACTGACGGCGTGACTGCCTCCCCGTAACCATCCTTCGGTCTTCGTTGAACCAAGCGCATCTGAGGTGCAATTATGTATTCCACTTTCTCCTGTTTTCCATCAGTCATCACTGCATACTAATAATTTCTACTTTGCTTGAGTTGTAATCTTAGTACAGTACAAATTGCGGCAGTAGTTGCGTGAAGCTTTCCTCATCAGCAGGGATCCCTGGCTGTAAGGCTCTGAGGGACTGCTGTAGCTCAACTAGGGGCATTTCCCCCCCAACCCCCCACCCTCATCTAATCTCAATTATGGGCCAAATAGGTTATAGTGCATGCACCAACCGACAGGAAAAAAAACCCACCTAACACCTCCATGAGCTCAAAAAACAAAAATTACGTGATCATTTTCCTGAAAGGCTCATATTTACACATACAGAAGAAAACCCATAACACTCAATGCAGCAATAGGAGACTCACAGGAAATTTCTGTTCGGTTCAAACACCACTTTAATAAACAGGCGTCGTTTGCACAAAAGAGAGGAGAGGTACGTATAAACCACTCTCAGTGTGCAAGTTACTTCACCACAAAGAAAGAAACAAAGTAACTATAAGTACTGGCAACTTCAGAATGAGTTCAGGGATGTCAACAGGCAACTGTGGAGTAGCTTTTCTTTCTTCGTCAACTTTTCAATACGTGCACTTAAGCTGGTGGTGGTGGGCTCTGATGGATGGATGGATGGTGTTTTACGGCCCATCAGCCTTTTGAGGCTATGTAAGGCCATTGAGCACGAAAATCACTAGAACAGTTTAGAGTAAACGCTAATCAAGTCACGGTGTCCCTAGTTATGCGCCTCTTACGAATCGCGTAGGGAGACGCGGTGGGTCCATTCTTACCCTGAACCCACAGGGGGATGGTGGGCTCTGAAATTGCCTGCTGACATTTTGGAAGCGATTCTGAAATTGCAAATGCTTGGAATAACGTTAATTTCTTTCTTTGTGACCACAAAAATATATATAATTGCCTGGTGATATTTGGGCAGAGACTCTGAAATAGCAAATACTTGGAATGACTTTAGTTTCTTTCCTTGTG
>JAWQFJ010025254.1:55000-70000 GCA_034096865.1 Theodoxus fluviatilis
TTAAACCTAAAGACTTATCTATTTAAGAGCAGAAATAATTAAGAGAGAGAGAGAGAGAGAGAGAGAGAGAGAGAGAGAGAGAGAGAGAGAGAGAGAGAGAGACAGACACACAGAGAGAGACACACAGAGAGACAAAGAGAGAGAGAGAGAGAGAAGAGAGAGAGAGAGAGAGAGAGAGAGAGAGAGAGAGAGAGAGAGAGAGAGAGAGAGAGAGAGAGAGAGAGAGAGAGAGAGAGAGAGACAGCAGGACAGATCAGAAAGGCACCAGACAGTTACCTAAGTGATGAGGTGACATAGTCCTGGGGAAGAAGTCTTGTGGAGATATGAGATGCTCTGTATCAAAAAAGACAAAAACGATAAAAGTAGAAAACACTGTACACCAGGCATGAATAAACTGAAGATATGTGGATTTTTTCCCCCTGGAAAAGACACTAAAGATCTGAACCTCCCAAAAGGACTTGCATGAAATGAAGAGAACGAGCAGATCAGTCATAAGAATCCTGCTTTTGCTCATTACTTTCCGCAACAAGAAACCAAGGAGGGGGGAAAAAGCTGATCAAAGAAATACATTTTTAGGAAGCACTGTCGTCAGAATAGAGAAAACTGTTTACTTTGGATAGGCTCTCCGATCACAGACACCATCGTCAAAATACTCCGAGTATAGAGGAAAAAGTCAAGCTGACCCATTTTAATCTCGAAATGCCTGATTTAACTCGTATTGTATTATCCGGCCCTCAAGAACATATGACGAAAGAACAAAAGTTATAATCCTTGAGCAAGACAAGAATTCTAGGTAATGTTTTCTCGCAATGATAAATTTACTGACAGAAATCCAAATGAGCTATGAAATTTTGCCAACCCTGTACATGTATTCCATCCAACACAAGCGAAAACTCTGCAAACCAAAAGATATCTGGTGCCATGCAAAACGTCTATGCACGACAGACATAAACCACTGACTGCATGCACAATAACTGTTCCCAAACAGCAATCACACAAGAGTGATATCTACCACAACACATGCGACATTTCCCTCACAAACATACGTGCATGAATGTATGTAGTGCGTCCTAAGTCAACAAACTCCAACGTATCGAATTTCATCGCATCATGGGTAGTCTGAGATGCTTCAGAAATCAAATTCCCACAGTTGGAAAAGCTAATGAATATTCATGATCTTAACCCATGCAATGCCGTAGACAGGTCTCCTTAGGCACATCCACTTGGCCTTCTGAACCGTTTGGATGTTGAGGGAGTGGTCTCGTTACATTCTAGACTAACTCCAATCATCCTGAGATTTCTCTAGGCATTTCTGGAAACATCTGAACGATACAATAACAATCTGGTCATCAGAAAGGTGGGGTCTTTATCGATACATAATCTACAAGCACAATACATATGCCTTGCCTGACCAAAAACATTAGTTTATTTGCACTGGAAGAGACAGGTTCAATATCAACTGCTAATCGAGCACCTGAACATGAACCAAATGATCTGTTTTGATGAACGAAAACAGAAGCAATATCAATACACACGTCTCAAAGACGAAATAACGACGAAACCACGACGAAACGAAGTAAAGGAAATGGTACGTCCAGCTTTTGAGAGCAGTTGAGTCTGAGGAGTGCGTCTGCGTGTGTGAGCAGCAAGATGGTATTTATGTTTCCTGAGTGGCAGATCGGACGGGAAAAGATGCCTGGCGTTCATTGCGAGTGTCCGGACACGTCATTATTGCATTTATCAAGACTTCCACTGAGCTCTCACTGGGACCCAGCTGCAGGCCCGGTTAAGAAGAAGAAACAATATGAAAATAAAATTAAAATTATTGTTCTGCTTAGGGATGCCATAAAAAAGATTCACAGAGAATCGAATCCGGCACCCTTTGGCCGAAGATGGCTGCTCTGCAGTGTGGGTGCACTATCCACACATCAAAGACCCCATTCAACTGCATGAGTGCAAATACAATAGGAGGTAATGTGCGTCATATCCGGGTGCATGTACATCCCACGAAAAAGTGGGTAATGCACAGGTCTTCACACTCAGTCGAAAACGGGTATAATGCTATCACAGGCATGAACAAAACGGGTACTTCCATCCCAGATAGGGACACCCCAAATTAGACGTGACATTACGGGTACTCACGTCCAGTCAGGGGGTGGATGATGGTGGGGTGGTTGGAGGCAGGCTGGGGAGAATTCTGCTTAGGCTTGGTGACCTTGGTGTTGCTCTTGGCAAACTCCAGGCGCAAGGTTTGGGGCAGGTCAGGGTCAAACCGCACTCCCTGCACACAGAGGCACCCAGTTTTACAGTAGGTAAAGGCAGCAGTGACAGCACGCTTCAAGTAAACGTCACACACACACACACACACACACACACACACACACACACACACACACACACACACACACACACACACACACACACACACACACACACACACACACACACAACTCAAATCCATCCATCCACGCAGAACCATCTTGCTTTACCTGATGTAGGCAGAATACACTACACACACGCACACACACACAACACACACACACACACACACGCACACACACACACAACACACACACACAACACGCAATACACAGACACACAGAGGAATCGAGTTTTACCAGTAGGTAAATGCAGCATTGTAGGCATTACATAAATCACGCACACACCACACACAAATTCATTAATCCACTCACCCAACCATCCATCCATTCATCATCCGTCCATCCATTCATTTATCCATGGACCATAAATGCAGATGCATCCAAGTTTGGTTGGTAGAGTGCATACATTTTACACGTGCTCTCCGTCTCTCTCTCTCTCTCTCTCTCTCTCTCTCTCTCTCTCTCTCTCTCTCTCTCTCTCTCTCTCTCTCTCTCTCTCTCTCTCTCACACACACACACACACACACACACACACACACACACACACACACACACACACCCTATCACAACCTCTCACCTGCAGGTCCTGCTTGGCAGTTTCAGCTGCTCCTCTGGAGATGAAGGTGACGAAACCCACGGGCTGTCGAAGACCAAAAAAACCCCACAATAGCACCTTTGCCCTGGATTTTCCTGGGCCCTATGTATAACCCGAGGCGACGTACATTTAGTCAGGACTTAATTGTAAGGCGAACCTAAAACCGCAAGGACTGACGTCAGTTTAGCCTGTGACGTCGTCTTGGCCAGTGCACTTAAAGACTTGTAGAATTCGGTTCTGAAAGTTCTCTCAGCTAGTGCAGTTTTAAGACTGTCATAGAATTAAGGCCAGACCAATTGCATGTTGTCTCGGTCAGTGCAGTCTTAAGCCAGTCATAGAATTAAGGCCAGACCAAATGCATGTTGTCTCGGTCAGTGCAGTATTAAGCCAGTCATAGAATTAAGGCCAGACCAATTGCATGTTGTCTCGGTCAGTGCAGTCTTAAGCCAGTCATAGAATTAAGGCCAGACCAATTGCATGTTGTCTCGGTCAGTGCAGTCTTAAGCCAGTCATAGAATTAAGGCCAGACCAATTGCATGTTCTCTCGGTCAGTGCAGTCTTAAGCCAGTCATAGAATTAAGGCCAGACCAATTGCATGTTGTCTCGGTCAGTGCAGTATTAAGCCAGTCATAGAATTAAGGCCAGACCAATTGCATGTTGTCTCGGTCAGTGCAGCATTAAGCCAGTCATAGAATTAAGGCCAGACCAATTGCATGTTGTCTCGGTCAGTGCAGCATTAAGCCAGTCATAGAATTAAGGCCAGACCAATTGCATGTTGTCTCGGTCAGTGCAGCATTAAGCCAGTCATAGAATTAAGGCCAGACCAATTGCATGTTGTCTCGGTCAGTGCAGCATTAAGCCAGTCATAGAATTAAGGCCAGACCAATTGCATGTTGTCTCGGTCAGTGCAGTCTTAAGCCAGTCATAGAATTAAGGCCAGACCAATTGCATGTTGTCTCGGTCAGTGCAGTTTTAAGCCAGTCATAGAATTAAGGCCAGACCAATTGCATGTTCTCTCGGTCAGTGCAGTCTTAAGCTAGTCATAGAATTAAGGCCAGACCAATTGCATGTTGTCTCGGGTCAGGCATACGGCTCCTAGAGATGACCAGCAAGTCACCAGTTAAACGTGGCTGGGCAGAGCTGCTGCCCAGTAGTCTATTCACGGACATGTAGCGAGACATACATGTGCTTATTAAGTTACTGGCATCTTAGATGAAATAGTAAATACGGCCTCGGATACAACTGACAATAGCTTGATAATCACATGCGTGATTTTATTTCAGCTGAAGTAGTTCTTTAACAATGAAAAATAAATATATATTTAAAACACGAGGCTTTACCATTATTGTCCACAAAAAGCTTGCCGAATATATGACAGTTAATTTTTAATGGGTTGAAACCCAGTAGAGGAAATCACAGTACATGTCCTTCCACATTAATTAAATCGTTTAAACATTTTACACACCCGTTTCGTATCAGCGACATTGTACGTTAATACATAAGCATCCCACCTAATTCTAACTGAAATGCAACATGCTCCGTTGAGTCCACTGTATACTGACGTCCACAGGTTGTGAAAGTTCATAGCGGATAAAATATGTTTTCCTGTAGTATTGCACACATTACTTCCACACCATTGATAACCTTTCTGCACCTTGCATATTCGGTAGTCTTCTATATGGAAGCTGACTTTTAGAAGACTTGGCAGCTTTCTTATTCTAGAAATAATCATGAGATTTTATTAAATACCAGCTTAGTAACCTCCCTCAAAATCTCTAGACTTCTGTCTCATGCACAGTGAGTGTGCTGAACGTCTCCTGAAAGCTGGCGCTCTGCTGTATGAAACAGCCAAAGAGAAAATCATTTCCACTATCAATTTTTCCAAATAAGAAAACTCATATGTTCTGCACTCACATTTCTTCTCATTGATTTGCCACTATAGAATAAACGAGAAAAATAAAACCGCGGCTGTAAAGTCAACACATGATGGTAAATTTCCTATCTTCGCCACGTTCAGTCAGTAAAAATCTGTACATACACGTTCTTCTAATCACAATCCTGAACATTCCGCCTATGGACGTCAGCTAACAGAGAGCTTTACGGAGTCTTTTCCAAACCTTCGCGGAAGCAGTAGTCCTCAGGAGGAGGGAATGGGGAGAGGAAGGACTCTGGGGAGAGGGGTGGGGGGGTGGGGTGGGGGGGTGTCATCAGAGGGAGAGAGGCAGGGAAGGGGGTAGGGATTGGGGGGTGGGGACTGGCGGGGGAAAGGGTGCAATACTCACGGAAGTGTTTTTGCCGTTGCGGTTTGTGACTTTAAGCAAAGAACCTTCATACCCCTGAAAGGCAGACGGAAATAAAGGGTGCCAAATGGTGTCCAGTGACTCCGTGATGGAAAAACAGCTGGGGCGGTGAGAAAGCCCAGGTGATGTAGGGAGAGAACCCGTGAAGGACCAAGGAAGGCTGTCCCTTTCACACCAGGCCAGTCTTCTCGCCAGGGAGAAATGTCGAGCACTGACTCGTCAGAGCACTGGCTTGCAGACAAGGACAACCTTCCCTCTAAGTCTCCCAAGACGTGTAAGTGAGGTCATTCGTGGGATTTGGAGCCAAGAGACTCAGTAAAATATGGCTGTAAATGAGCTGCACTGTTGGTGAAATCATCTTGAGTCGTTTCAATGCAGAATGATGTTTGATGTATCAAAAGGATGTGCAACTTTCCGCTTCATTGAACACGCCGTACTATTGAGTCTCAGCAGATCCTACATCCCGAATGACCACATCTCAAGTTCAGTTTTAGACGAATGTGGCTGATGACACGGAAGTGCTAGAATTTTTTTCCTCACATTGAATCAAATGCTATGAAATGACATCGTACGTCTCGTATTATTAACCGTCCATACTTGAACCACCACCCCTATGTAAGTTTTTTTTCTTCTCATTCCGCCCCTGAAGTAAACTCACCTACAAACCTTGCATGTAAATAATGAGACAAATGTAACATTTTAATGATTTCTTTTTCAATTCAAGTATGAGGAGTCTTTCGACCACACACGATTATGAAGAAGAACAATGGGATCTTATACAAAACCTTTTCTTTCCTTGACGTTAACATAAACTATCTAGTTATTTCCGTGTCATCAGCCAACACATGATCCACAGAGCCCCAGGTTCAAACACACAGCTCCCATCCCACGTGATGCCGATGACGTAAGAGGTGATGTGATAATGGCGTGATCCAATGAAATGACAGACACGTGACATGGTGACGGGTGAGACAGTTGTGACATCACGTGATTGCGACAGTAGCGTGGGTGACGTGTGATGTGACGCCACAGGCGTGACGTCACTGGCGATGCGGTGACACGTGTGGGAAGGAGTGGTTGCTGATAGAATGCATTGCATTGCGGCTTAGGATCGTGTATCTCTAGTGGCGTGGAGGCATAGAGAGATGTGATCTGTGCGTGTCGAAACTTTCGTGGGTGTGAAACGAGTGAGGGTAATAACTTTTCGGTGAGTTTTTCCACCTAAAGAACTGTCTATTTCTTCAGAATTCCTCAGCTACTTAACTTACAGCACACCAAACGTCTTCCTGACAACCGAATATCACTTTCCTAACCGGCAACGTGTAGTACGTGGTCTGTGCAGTGAGGAGGCTGCAGAACGTGAAAGCCTGAGGCAGTGAGAACAGAGGAGGACTTTTTCTAAACTTGGGTTACTTTCTTGGTGCTCTGGGAAAGCAAGGAACAAAGGCCAATCGCGTTACTTACTGCGTAGTTCGTGCTAAGTAGTGATAATTGAAAATCCAACTTAAAAACAAGGAACACCAGGGAATTTGAAATTTAAAAAGAAGCAAAATGAACCTTTTATCACCATGCCGATACTCTCATAATCCTGGAAAAAGCTCCTCTCCTTCTTAAAGTGACAACACAATTTTCATGAGAGGAATCTTCGTCACTACGTTTCTGTTCTCATGCAGTGCCTCTGTTAAAGGTTTAACCCTTATTTTGTGAAGAAGGCTGTTAATACGACTATCCACTTTGACACATTTCCAGTTCGTGCAGTCTTTGAATAAATCAGTGCAGCAAACCTATCCGACAGCAAACCTATTCGACCGACTGGTGATGGCTGCAGAACCAAAGATGTCCAGGTCCTTTTCTAGTGCCTATTTTTGCCTGTAACCCGTGCTATCATGCATGTGGAGGGAAAAGCACAAACTGATATTCAGTGTAGCAGAACCCTCTAAGTGACTGGTAACGCCTGCAAAACCTGGGGTGTTCTTTTTTTTTTCAAGTGCCTAAAATGAGTTTACGACCCATGTTATCATGCTCACTGTAAAGGAACTGAATGTTTTGATATAGGCAGTGCCGCAGACATATTCAAAAGAGAGATAACAGCCAAACCTTAGGTATTCAAATCTTTGACTACAAATGCTTTTAGATAGCCTGTGATCCACGTTATCATGCACACTATAAAGGAATACAATATTTAGATACAGCCAGTGTTGCAGACCTATTCAAAGGAGAGGTGATAACTGCCAAACCTACAGCGTTCAAATCCTGGAATGCAAGTGCCTTCAATTAGTTATCATGCACTCTAAACAAGGAGCTAACCCTAGTCATATCCATCCACGTCCAATTTAAGTCTCGTTATTCCTGTGGATTCCTGTTACACCTTCAGAGAACATGCCCCTCGTCCCCTTCCCTGGCGGCGTTTGTGCAGAACAAGTGAAATAATACTCGGCTCCGTTGATTACAGGCAGTGTAGCGAACACACCAGGCGGGCGGCATGCCATAAGACCCAGGCAGGTGGAGACACCAGTTGGTGGCCTTTAAGGCCAGGCAGCAGGCAGGCAGCATGCCCAGTGAGACAGCTTGCGGTGACTGCGAGCACCGTCCTTGGCAGACAGCGCAGGGTGAACCCTCTTCCAACACTCGGCATGCTCTTCCATTCGGTGCCTTGTCTAACTCCAGCACTGAAGAGCTCTCCTCCTTTTTCCTTCGATGTCCTAGCCAGGAGTTACCTCTCTTTCAACCAATCACCAGCCCATAAGGAAAGAAGTCACAAAACTGAGGATGATGAGATGAGAGTTAGATCAAATTTCCGACTTCAGTGGAATACTCAAGTCTTCCAGCTAATGTTTTCAAACATATTTAAGAGGAGTGAAACCACACGAAAGCGTCTCCATGTTTTTCCTTCTAAAAAACCCCACAGTGTAGTCAATCACTTCATAATAGCTGTGTGTCGTATAAATTGATTACAATACAGTCACAGCATTTTAACGAAAAGGACACCGAAATAAACAGGATAGTTTTCGAATTCCTGCGTTTCTTTAAAAAGAAGAAACAGTTTTCGCAAATGATATGGCTGCACAAAATCTTTAAAACATTGCAATACATTTTTGAAATACAAAAGGCTGAAGTTATTAATGTCAAATCGAAACAGTTGGATAAAACCAAAACATTTCACACCACTTTCAATATCCGTAGCAGCGGTGGCGTCAAGAGTAACAAGAAATGAACTATTGCTGTGCGAGAGTGCCCTAACCGTTTGTGGCTGGGATGGTGGCGGTAAAGGTGTTAATTGCACTTTGCAGGCAAGGTGTTCCAATGCCGATTCTTTATGCACATGGGTGCAATCTATGTGGCCACCAGAAGAAAAAACAAAACAATAACAGGGAAATATCGGTGCATTAACCCTTAACCGGTGGTTCCTATTCAGTGCCGAGTGGAACCATCATCAGCTAAGTTAGTGACTCCTCGAAACTTTTCGTGGGGCTGCGGTAGGTGCTAAGCAAAGAAGCAAGTGGGTTAATTAGTTTGGACTGTGGGCAGAGTCTGCCAAACAAAATACTGCTAAGTGACAGGCTCCGTTATGCAGTGAACAGAGTGCCAACTCTCCTGACAGGCCGACTGCTTGCAGCTTTTGCAACGTAACAGAAAGGGGGAAATGGGAAATGCAGAAGGACGAATGTCTCTACTTGTTGAGGTTAATGACTTTTAAAAAAAGAGAAGTAAAAAGTTCAAGCATGGGAATCAGAGTTTTAAGATAATAACTTGCTCAGACTAATTTTCTTTTTTCATGTGTATCAGAAGGACCTTAAACTGGGATATAACATAAATTTTGGTCAGTCTTGACCAATTAAAGGGGGAAGAATCGATTATAAGATATTTTGAAGATGAAAACATTCATCTGCAAGCTTGACGAAATCAGGTCGTTAAGACGAGATTTCAGTACAAACGCTTTTCTTCCGACCAAAACCAAACAATGAAAACCTCCTGAATGTTATCCGTATCCCATGCCCGTTCTTCTGTCCATCCCGAAACAGCACGACCCCAGTGTGCTTAGCGGTGAAAGAGAGAGGGAGGAATGATCACGAGTGGCGCCATCTGCGGGCGAAAATTGTGCGAGCACCAACGGCACGAAATGGCGGAGGGTGGAGGGGAGGTATAGGCCGACTTACACTGCCCCTATAGTCTCACTCGATTCCTTCTGTGGGGTTAGACAAGGCACCGTTCTTTCTCCCTCGCTGTTCTCCCCCTTTCGTGGGCAACTGGCGAGGAGGGGAGGGTGGTTGTGTGGTGAGAGGGATGGAGCAGCCCATACTCACACAGTTGTTTTTCCCGGGTTTACCCATACTTTTTAATAATGCAGTTTCATAACCCTGAAAGGTCAATGTCAAAGGTCACGCAAGAGAAGAAGCTCTGGCGACAGTTTGGACTTTTCTGTGTGTCTGTGTGCGTGTGCGTGTCTGTCTGTGCGAAAGTATTGTGGTGTGCATTCATGTTTGAAGTTTGTATGAGTTCGCTTGTAGATTCTGTGCCAAGAGAGTGTGTGTGTTGGCGAGAGGTAATGTACATGAACAAGTATTGACAAACTAAAACTGTGAGCATGAAGGGAAAGCTATGAATTTTCTCTGCACATTTGTTTCCTAGAAAAATACAGCAATTCCAAGCCTCATAAGGCAGCCTTCTCCAGATTTCTCACAAGAACGTAGAATGCATGTAATAACATTCAATGCGAAAGCTCTCAATTATAACACCTAGACTTAAAGCTGTTACTCATAGGAAAAGACACTAATGTAGGTCAATATTTACAAGCTGTTCAGACATTTCTGTTTCTGTTTCCAATTGTTTCTTGTTGATACAGACTTTTCCCAAATCAGGAATCAACTTACAACACCTATGATCACATTCAACTGATGTAGAGAGTTGATGAAAATGACCTTCTCAATGGAAAGGATGGCGATGGGGAAATGTGTACATATCACAACACAAAATCAGGTTCACACCTTACACAAATACGAAATATTGCACTGAATGATGACTGAAAGAGAGAAGGGATTACAAGCAAAACCACCAAGAGGCTACAACATTATATTCCATCTATGTCATCTCCACGATAATTTTGATTGAAATGAAAGAGGCCAGTTAATAACTGACATCCAAAATATCAATATACTTCATTAAAAATAAAAACATCTATAACCAAGAAATATTAATCACCCTTTTCTTTATACCACTCTGCCACATTTACCCCAGAAATAGAAGCAAATTCATGAGAGAGAGGGGAAATTTCAATTTGTTTACATCTCAAGGGAATTAATAACTTCTTACAATGAATGACTTAATTAATTCTCCAAAGAAAATTAAACAAATCAACACTAAACTATAAAATTTTCCTCGACTTTAACTTTTTAAACTCAAGCAGCTCAGTGACCTTATATGATATTTCAATACAGCTAAATGCCAATGAAATATATACTAGGAAAACCGATTCAGAATACATGTTGTATAAAGATTGTACATAAATTTAGATCGGTGCACCATCCGCTCTGCACGAACGAAATCCCTTCCCCAAGGTGAGCCCATGACAGGGGGAGGATGGGTAAACTACCAGAGCTGTGGCAGGTCAGCTCTTACCTTGTAGGCTCGGAAGAGGAGATACAGTTCTCGTGGCTTCGCATCCATAGGGAGACCGCTTACAAACAGCGTTCTCACCTGCAATTAAGGGCAGACTCAGGTAAGTCCTATGAACTAAGCAACACTGTGAAAGCATCTTGCAGTTACATCTGTATTAAGCATAGGTACCATGGCAAGTTACAACCGCTTGACGACATAAGATAAAGGAGAATGCGTGATAACTATTCAATAGATAACATTATCGCATCATTTATGGGGAAAAGGCTTCTATGTGAATGAAATGCACGTGAGTCACGTGATTACACGTACAAGCAAATTTTTATTATAACGGAGTGCAAAACGAAAGTGCTAGAGTACAATAAAACGTTATTAAATTTTAACATATGTAGTCGATGTCACGATTTGAAACAAGAAATAATCAGCAATTTTAATGACAAATAGAAATCATGTGTTTTTTCGTGCGTAGAGACGCTAACGCAACTGTAAAAAATTATCAATGAACAACTATCGGTTCAATACTTCGAAATACACATAAACATGCTTTCCATTCATTATTATTCTTGTTGCCATGGTGACGAACGTATAAGGATACAGAGAGATATAGACTTTACTCGCAATTACAAAATAATAAACCGTCGCTCACACACGGGAAAAAGAATGTGCACGCACTTTATTACAATATTATACGCACGTACACACACACACGAGGGAGGGAGAGAGAGAGAGAGAGAGAGAGAGAGAGAGAGAGAGAGAGAGAGAGAGGAGAGAGAGAGGAGAGGAGAGAGGAGAGAGAGAGAGAGAGAGAGAGAGGGAGAGAGAGAGGGAGAGAGAGAGAGAGAGAGAGAGAGAGAGGAGAGAGAGAGAGAGAGAGAGAGAGAGAGAGAGAGAGAGAGAGAGAGAGAGAGAGAGAGAGAGAGAGAATACATGAAGTTTCGATATGAATCAACAGCACTATGCAAATTATTTCCTTAGAAACCGCCACAACACCCGTGCGGCAAAGTCGATTTTGCATGCTGTACCCTTATTTCAAAAATCCCTGCACGTGCACACTTTGCAAGAACGACAACTCTTCTGGCTCTTAAGAGGAGTAACCTCCCTTATGCTGCACAGGGACACGTGTCACCGCTTCAAATCCAGCAATCCTCACAATCACTTATTTTCCGCCCCGTCGATGCCTACGTTATCGACCACACCGACGAACTCAAACACACGCATTCAAACGAAACGCAAAAGATTCCAATCCCTTACGGACATCATTACTCTCCACCTTCATCACAAGGCATCACTAACGGATTAGAACTCGCTGCAAACAAAACCCCTTTTTCCCTCAAATCAACCAGTCCGCGTTTCTTTGTCCTTGTCCTGGGCGTTCCGCAAGGGAAGTTCAGGGGTGGCACTGCAGGACTTCCCTTAAGGCTCTGCGCCCGTAGGAACAAGCGTAACAAGCATGGCGACGTCAGCCGGAACCCGTCAGCCCGAAACCAGAGGGGTGACAGAGAGGGGCGATGGAGAGTCCCGGCAATGAGTTCCTCACACACAGCTCCCGCCGCTACCGTGTGCCAGCCTTTCAACTCCACAGCTGCTCAATCGAACGAAACGGTCGCAGTCGTGAAGTCTCCGAAATCCTAATCGAATCCATCGACATTGTCTCGCCCCGCTGTTTGCCCTTCAAGCGGGGGCGGGTCATCCGAGGAGGAGGGAAGAGCGAGGAAGAAAGAGAGAGAGAGAGAGAGAGAGGGGGGGGAGAGAGAGGGGGAGAGAGAGATGACACCAGTGTCTAGGTACAGCAGGAGGAGCACCGTGAGGCGAGGAAAAGAGTGTGATGAGCGACAGAAGTTTCGGAAGAGAAGGACAGAACGCAAAGGAGACGGATGTGGTGTCCCACTCGACAATGAGGCATACGAGAATGTGGTGTCCCACTCGACAATGAGGCATACGAGAATGTGGTGTCCCACTCGACAATGAGGCATACGAGAATGTGGTGTCCCACTCGACAATGAGGCATACGAGAATGTGGTGTCCCACTCGACAATGAGGCATACGAGAATGTGGTGTCCCACTCGACAATGAGGCATACGAGAATGTGGTGTCCCACTCGACAATGAGGCATACGAGAAATGAGTGAAGGGTGCCAGAACAGGACAAATAGAAACCAGAGAGAGAGAAAGAATACAAGGACAGAAGGAAGAATACGAAGAGGGCTCTTCCTCAAAGAGATGTACAGACAGTATTGCCTGCAGCACTTTCATTCGGCACTGAAAGAAAAGAAAAGGTAAAACGTTCTCTAAAAGAACGCAGCTAGTGTTTACAAACAAATAATGACTTTACTTTTAACTGTTACAATAGTCTTTTTCTCAAGAACAGCGCACATACGTGATGCAATAAAAGCCTGCACAACGAGTACATACAAAAACAAAAACTTCAACCTCCTGACAAAAACGGGGGTTGGGGGTAAGGGTGGGGGTGGGGGTGGATGTAGGGGGTGAGGGTGGGGGTGAGTGGGTTGGGTGGGAACTCTTCTTAAATGAGGCGTAAATAAAACCACGTGTGTGTCGCTTTCCCTTTGCATTCTTTCAAGGAAATATTCCGACACATTTCAACCGTCAACAGCCATGTCTCCTTTTTATATTAAAAAACACAAAACAAAGCAACTTTACTCACTCATTCAAAAGGCAGAGTAAAAAAAGAATGACGGGGATCCATCACAAACTGTAGCTTATACAAAAGCAGGTCACAAAGGCAGAAGAAGGAAAACCTGTTGAGAAACAAAATGCATTACAACGTCACTTCAACCGTCTGACCTCTAACCCAGTCTGTGACCCCGCCATTTGTCTGGGAGGTCGGGGTCACGGGGACCAGATGGAGAGCGAAATGTCAGGGTAGAGTGCTGGCTCTACATCAAAGGGTTCGGGGCTCGATGCTGGGGGTGAGGCAAAGAGGTAGGCGGGAATTGGTAACAGTCAAGTTACCTTTTCCGTCTGTGCCGCTCACGCCATCTCTACAATTCCGCCCTACGTTCGTTCCTTGCCTCTGACCACTCGCCCATGCCGCAAACTGGGTCAGGAGTAGAGATTTCAGGAAAGTCTTTTATCAGACTCACATGCATCACGGTGGCAAAAACTCACAACTCTTGTGAAGTAAAGTAAACACACACGGAACTTAACTGAACTGGCAAATGCAATGCACGCATACACACAGTGGCAAAAACTCACAACTCTTGTGAAGTAAAGTAAACACACACGGAACTGAACTGAACTGGCAAATGCAATGCACGGATACACACAGTGGCAAAACCTCACAACTCTTGTGAAGTAAAGTAAACACACACGGAACTGAACTGAACTGGCAAATGCAATGCACGGATACACACAGTGGCAAAAACTCACAACTCTTGTGAAGTAAAGTAAACACACACGGAACTGAACTGAACTGGCAAATGCAATGCACGGATACACACAGTGGCAAAAACTCACAACTCTTGTGAAGTAAAGTAAACACACACGGAACTGAACTGAACTGGCAAATGCAATGCACGGATACACACAGTGGCAAAAACTCACAACTCTTGTGAAGTAAAGTAAACACACACGGAACTGAACTGAAGTGGCAAATGCAATGCACGGATACACACAGTGGCAAAAACTCACAACTCTTGTGAAGTAAAGTAAACACACACGGAACTGAACTGAACTGGCAAATGCAATGCACGGATACACACAGTGGCAAAAACTCACAACTCTTGTGAAGTAAAGTAAACACACACGGAACTGAACTGAACTGGCAAATGCAATGCACGCATACACACAGTGGCAAAAACTCACAACTCTTGTGAAGTAAAGTAAACACACACGGAACTGAACTGAACTGGCAAATGCAATGCACGCATACACACAGTGGCAAAAACTCACAACTCTTGTGAAGTAAAGTAAACACACACGGAACTGAACAGAACTGGCAAATGCAATGCACGCATACACAGTGGCAAAAACTCACAACTCTTGTGAAGTAAAGTAAACACACACGGAACTGAACTGAACTGGCAAATGCAATGCACGGATACACACAGTGGCAAAAACTCACAACTCTTGTGAAGTAAAGTAAACACACA
>JAWQFJ010025254.1:75000-80000 GCA_034096865.1 Theodoxus fluviatilis
GGTTGATTGATTGATTGATTGAGAGAGATAGAGAACTATGTGCGTGTGTGTGTGTGTGTGCGTGCGTGCGTGAGTTCGTGTGTGTGTGCGCGTGTGTTTGTGTGTGTGCATGTGTGTGTGTGTGAGTTTGCGTGCCTATGTGCGTGTGCCTCCGTGCATGTGAACGTGTGTGTGTGTGTGTGTGTGTGTGTGTGTGTGTGTGTGTTTGTACGTGAATGTATACGCGTACTTATGAATTCTGAGTGAGTGTGCATGTCTGTGTGCATGCTTGCACGCACGTATGTTAGTGAAAATGTCTTAACTCTCTACCAGCTGCAATTGTCATGTGATCCCGTGAGACACGGTACGTCCACTTCCGGTAAGCGTGCGTGACGTCATGCCATAACTAGCCTGAGCCTAGCCCCATCCTCGTCGCTAACGCCGAGATCTGGACCCAGATAGCCACTGGCAGCCAGTCTCGCTTGCTCTTTGCTGTTGTCCTCGCCGCCTTATCATCGTCTCCATCATCGTAGGCGATCATCGCTTCGGGCCCAGTGGACCTGTCTGCCGTGCACAGAGTTCGAGGCACTGAGTGGCTGCTGATCCGAGGCGTGACCAAGTCTGTCCAGACCTATGGCACCCGCTACACGCTCATTACGAGAGCGATGCTGAAAGTCCCCAGGGACTGTCTTGCTTGGGTTGCAGTCGGGTTGCTGGACAGTGAGGAAGACATCAACAGCCTGACACTGCTCTCCAGGGAGCCAGTGGAAACCAGGGCGGAGGTGAGGGTTGGAGTGCCTTACAGGGAGCGATGACCATGTCCCTTTCTTCTACCCTCCTCCAGGAGTTGTTCACGATGCAGTTATGTTGTGACACTTAAAGATCGTATTCGTGAAGGCTCGTCAACAGCGTAAACCTTTAAGGACGAGAGAAGTGGTGTAGCAGAAAGTGTACATCATCAGTCTATTTGGTTATTATATACTGATGATGTTGTTATCGCGAATGAGCAACAAAGTTATATATGCTTTGTAAATACATGTACATTCCATCAATAGCATGTGTTCGATACATCAATAAAGATCATCAACGGTTTCAGTGTGAAGCCATGTGCTTTCAAGATCAGGATTCAGGCGGTTAAGTGGAAATCACTCTGTCGTCGAAATGCCGCAACGCCGAGAGCAGCAGTGACGAAATCAGACCTAAGTGTTAATGAGCGCATGCGCACTGTTGACAGACTCACGTTCCTCGAGAGAGGTTCAGTGCCCGGTACGCTTTGCAATGCGCCTCACTGCCACGGAGAACTGGCATCTCATCTGCAGTGCACAGCCACGTCTGGCCTGCCTGACTTTGCAAGAAAGTGTGACACCTGATCAGAGTCGTCCCCCCCTTGGGTACTCTCCAAACCAGACACGACGGGGCAATAGCGTCGTGAGTACCGTGCCTGTAGTGGGGTCTGCAGCAGTAAAATGGCTGGCACCGGGCGCTTGCAGGGGTTTTACAGTGATAATGAGTGTCATTAGGAAGGTTGTTGCCCTTATGGAAGTACTGGATGCTCGATTAGATCTTTACAGTCGCTACAATGATGCAATGATGTGACTCAAGAGAACATCAAACACACACGCACACACACACACACACACACACACACACACACACACACAGAGAGAGAGAGAGAGAGAGAGAGAGAGAGAGAGAGAGAGAGAGAGAGAGAGAGAGAGAGAAGCGTAGTTGGTTGGCAGTTGTTCCTAATGCTCACATCTGAACTACAGAGACGGATACAAGCCCTAGAAATGAAATGCTACCGCAAGATTCTGAACATCTCATATAAAGACCATGTCACGAATGAGGAAGTCAGCAACAAGATCAGGAGAGCATTTGGACAGTACGAAGACCTGCTGTCAATCGTGAAAAGCAGAAAGCTGAAGTGTTACGGTCACGTGTCAAGAGGCAGTGGGCTGGCCAAGACAATCCTGCAAGGTACCGTACCAGGTGGGAGAAGGAGAGGCAGGCAGAGAAAAAGGTGGGAAGACAACATCAAAGAGTGGTCAGGCTTGACCTTTGCTGACTCACAGCGAGCCACAGAGGATAGAGATCGATGGATAAAGATTGTCCGAAAGTCATCAGTGGTGTCTCAACAACCCATCTCAGGGTTAAGAGACTGAACTGAACTGAACTGAACTGTTCCTAAGGCAGTGACCTCTGCTGTAAAGGAAGCAGTTCGAGGAATCTGATTAATAGTTTTTCTCAAACGCAATGTGACTGGTGAGGAGAGAGATTTAGAGCCTAAAGCAACACGTCGTAAAGTCCAACAACGAACAAGACGGCAATGTAAAATGAATATCGACTGAAATTTTCCAATAGAAACATACCTTTCGTGAATACTTTTTGTTTAACTAGATTGGAATTAGCCATACTCAGGCACAACACCCACGAGAATTTAACGATGATGTCCCGCTGAAGACAGATTGGAATTAGCCATACTCAAACACAACCCCCACGAGAATTCAACGATGATGTCCCGCTGAAGGCAGACATTCATTCAGCCTGGCCAGAGCCAGGAGTCAGGGGAAAGCTACACCAACACTACAACGCTGGCGGCCTTTGTCTTGTCTTCATTGCTCCCTGGAGTCATGTTGGTGCCGTGACACAGGGCTGCTGGAGAGCTCTGCAACTCCTCAAGCGTGTCAGCCTCTGCAGGTGCTCTTAGAAATCTCTCCATCTCCTTGCGGCAGCCGTCACCGAGGTCCCCACAGCCCCAGAAAGCCGCAACAAGTACGGCACGAACGCTGTGCATGACATGGTAATAAAGACAGAGACGCGGGACATGAGCCCTGTCTGAATCCGGGATGTCAACCATCACTAGAAATTGAGCCGTTGAGGAGCGTCATGCAAAGAAAAGGAGTTTAGGTGGAAATGACTCTGTTACCCCAATACGACCGGTAGATTTTTGGGGGGTATGAATTAGACCCATTGACATAGTTGTTAGTGTCTAAGCGAGATGAACGATAACGTCCTAAATGTTATTTCAATGTGTCACTCAATATAGCAACAATAATAAGAAGAGAGAGAGAGAGAGAGAGAGAGAGAGAGAGAGAGAGAGAGAGAGAGAGAGAGAGAGAGAGAGCGCATTTTAAAATAACTGTATTTGATCGCAAAGTATTGTTTTTTCTTTGTGATTGGACACGTTTTGATTCATAAGATTGTGCAAAAAACGTGAAAAACTGTCATCTAGGACTTTAGACTCCTTTTTACTTGAATGCTCACATTCTACATGCATAGTGCACTGTTCAATTACAGTGATTAGCGAAATACCGTTATTAGATGGTGTCATTACTAATTCCTTCTGCTGTGAGCTGTAAATGTTTCGCTTGAAAATCTTTTGAACCAAAATTATCTCCCGCCGTCACAAACAAAATAACAATAATCAAAATTGAAAATAATCTTCCTCGCACGCTACGGTGGGAAATCATAAAGGATTAAATCTGGCTCTGTTAGAATCACCTCAGAGCAAAGCGGGAATTTTTCGTGTGACGATTGCTGCCTCCTGGACACTGAAACTCTGCGGAAGAATATAACAGTATATATGGCTGGAACTATCCGTCCATCGTTTTCAAGGTGTTTTCCCATTCACTATGCACTTCTCTATAGAGGAACCCAGTGAAGACAGGTGTGTATGCGTATGTGTGTGTGCGTGTGTGTATGTATCTGTCTGTGTGTCTGTGTGTGTGTGTGTGTGTGTGTGTGTGTGTGTGTGTGTGTGTGTGTGTGTGTGTGTGGATGAATGGATGCGTGTGTGCGCGTGTGTGTGTGTTTGCATGTTTGTGTGTTCTCGCGCGCGTGATGGATGCGCGCGCGCGCGCGTGTGAGTGTGTTTGCGTGTGTGTGTGTTTGTGTGTGTGTGTGTGTGTGTGTGTGTGTTGTGTGTGTGTGTGTGTGTGTGTGTGTGTGTGTGCGTGTGCGTGTATGTGTTTGTGTGTGTCTTTTTTTCTGTTTGCTATTTGTAACTACAGTGTTCTGGAGTAGGAAGGTTTGTTACCCATTAGAGTGTTCCCATTCAAAAAGTTTGATCCCTGTTTTCTTATTACCAATGTTGCGGCATCTGTACCCAATATGGCTTTCGACGTTGTTGTCAAAGAGACGAGATTACGAATTTAAAAAAAAAATTCCTGACGTTTGATGGCTTGTGTATAAACGAAATCAATGGGTCTTCCCTGGCTGAAACAAAAACCGCAATGTTTGATGTTGAAAATGTTTAACCGTGCATCTGGTAGCACTGCGACTGCCAACGGTCTGTAACGAACTGCGAATTGCTTTTTCCCTGTAATTTCAGATCATCATCATCATCATCATCATCATCATCATCATCATCATCATCATCATCATCATCACCGTCATCATCATCCAGGTCACGTGAGCTCGTAATCTAGTAACTCATCGAAGGGACTTTCACTCCTAGGCCGCCACAAGGGAAGCGCCCTCCATGCACTTAGCGGTGATGGTGACAGTCCAGAACAGTGCCTTCAGTGAATTATACAAATGTATGTGTATAATTATAGTCACAGAGTTCAGCAGCGATACAGGAAGAGACAATGACATCACGTGACGTGGTGATACTGATAGTCGAAGGGCGAGGTCATGGGACGAGAAATTCCTTGTTGTGACAAAAAGTTACATCTTGAGACCTACACTGACGCATTTGGTCGGCGAGTACCATACTTTGACATAGAGTGACAAGGTGTAGCGAAGGGTAACTCCAAGTAAAATAGTGTGACGTAACAATGTATGACGTCAAGTGATCTGGTGTGACGTAACTATGCGGTGAGATGTACAGTCCCATGACATGCTTATAGTGTACGCAGTGAGGTGAAGGTGTGCATTGTTTTGTAGGGCACAGTTGCGAATTTGAGCATAGCGGGGCCTGGCTTTCCGCTCCGGCTACCTCTCCCCTGCATTTCCAAGACAAGAAGTCTGCATTGTTCATTGAACGAAGCGGCATCATGAGCCAGCAAAACGCCTGACTG
>JAWQFJ010025254.1:85000-92500 GCA_034096865.1 Theodoxus fluviatilis
AGTAATGCCAAAGATCCGGCCGCGTTAAAACATGCAAAAATATTAATTAGATTAAAAACTAATCGAAAATAGTCATATTAGACTGTTTTAACGTATACTTTCTGCACAAAACCCACAGAAGATAAGTAAACAAACCTCACCGGTCGTATGTACCTAGATGGCTAGCAGACGAATAATCTTTGTCTCCACTGACAGAGCAATGTTGAAACGGACTATAGGCTCACATTTCGATGAACCAAATATTTCGATTTCACAACGCCTGCTACAAAAAACAAAGCCAAAACACCCCCATTATTGCAGCAAATCATTTTATTACACATTACACCGTAAATGTATTCACAAACATGATCGGAATGCATCAGAAACGCGTCGACAAACAAGCACTTTTTACATGTATCTAAGCAGTGTGATTACTTCCCCATAGTCTTGGCCGCTTGGGGCGCTGCGTTCCGAGCGTCTTGTAACTCTATATAGCAAAAGCTCGGCATGAGCTATCTTTGTGTAACCTATAATCTTTGAGGAGGAGGAGGAGGAGGAGGAGGAGGAGGAGACAAAGACGAAAAAGAAGATGAAGAAGAAGAAGAAGAAGAAGACGAAGAAGAAGAAGACGACGACGACGATGACGATGACGACGACGACGACGACGACGACGAAGAAGAAGAAGAAGAAGAAGAAGAAGAAGAAGAAGAAGAAGAAGAAGAAGAAGAAGAAGAAGAAGAAGAAGAAGAAGAAGAAGAAGAAGAGTGCACTAAGGAGTCCCTTAGCTGACAGGCATCAGACTCGAGACAGGCATGCGCAAGTACAGCAGGCAGCCAGGACTACCGCTATCAGGTTCACGGCACTGAGGCGCTCTTGTTGGGAGCTAATGAGCTCACTCCCTGCTCTCCAGAGGCGATCAAGATGGCTGACGTGCCAGCCTCGACAACCTCGTCACAGGTGAAATGCTGGAATCCTACTTATGTGGGCACCAGTCTTCTCTCTTCTGCACCGTCCCTCGCTTTCCCCCTGACTAGGTTCCGTCCTCTCCAAAGCTGAGCTCTTGCTGCTTGGTTACCTTCTGGAGTCCTCGTCCTTCTGGTGTCGTTCTATCACTTCCTCTCTAACGGAATCCGTGTCTTGTTCATTCTTCTTGACAATTTTCACATTTTGATTGTCCTTTTCGGATTAATGTTTTCTTTCGCTGGTCATTTGCCTGGAGAATAAATCGGGAAGATGTCAGTTTATTACCATTGGGTTTGTTTCTTTTTACTGTATCTTTACAAATACTTTTATACTCTCTCACTCTCTCTCTCTCTCTCTCTCTCTCTCTCTCTCTCTCTCTCTCTCTCTCTCTCTCTCTCTCTCTCTCTCTCCCCCCCCCTCCCCCTCCCCCCCCCCCCCCCCCAATAAAAAAAGAAGCAAATAGTGACCGGCACACGTGCAGTTTCCCGCCGCAGTGTGTTTTCTCAAGTGCCCGGATGTAGCTGGCCCCGCCCCCAATCGACCCCGCCCCTCTCGCCGGTGTCAGAGGAAAATGTCGACCCCTGCAGGTGTCTCACCGTTCTCGCCTACAAAAAGACAAGGCGGGATAGGTTTTCTTCAGATGTGTTTGGCTTTTAAACAAGACTGCTTTGTGAGGAAAAACTATAGCTTTCCTAAACGCTTTCGTTCTTTGGCACGCCTTGTTGTCACGCAGGCGCCTTTTTCTTTTAAAATACTAGAATGGAGATGTAGAAAAATTCGTGATTTACTCTCAGTGCCTATAAAATTCTAACAGCAAGTCAAGTTGGGAAATGTGTGTCAGATCTGCTGATGCCTATGCCAATCAAACAATCATTGAGTCTTTCATCATCTTTATGTGGTGCTTACTTTCCCTTTGATATGCTGTCAAAGGTTTTATTCGATGTCAGGCGAGGTCCATGAAGATCAAAAATATGTTTTTGTTATTGCTGCTTCCGCATTCCTTTCCGCTGGGACGGCTAACGATTAAAAGGATGCAACATCAACGAAGATGACAAAGTACAAAACAATAGACAACGACGACGACGACGACGACAACAACAAAGCAGAAGAAGAAGAAGAAGAAGAAGAAGAAGAAGAAGAAGAAGAAGAAGAAGAAGAAGAATGCATTCAAGTCAAACACGCTGCACATCATACAATCTGTACTTGTCAATAACATTCACTCTTACCAAGAACAAAATAACAGTCGCAACAACAACAACAACAATAACGACAACAACAGCAACGACAATAACAGAGACATGACGACAATATTACGGCTTGAATCATTTGTATGGGAAGCAATATCGTCCTACTTTGGATTAAGAATCGCGATAAAGTGAAAATATTTAAGTTTTTCGCAAGTGATCAAGTCAAATCCAATCATGAGTTTGACATCGAGTAGACTTAATCAAGTCAGAAATGGAAAAGCTTTCTTCATATTTCTGGTGGTCATTTCCCAAGTCAGAAATGGAAAAGCTTTCTTCATATTTCTGTTGGTCATTTCCCAAGTCAGAAATGGAAAAGCGTTCTTCATATTTCTGTTGGTCATTTCCGGCTTCCGTTGCAGTGTATTTATACAGCTACTTATGCATTCCTGCCGAGCCAGTTTTCCCTAACCCTCTGTCCTTTGTTGTGTTCACTGGGTGTCTTTTTTTCTTCTTTAGTCTGCCCTTTGCCTCTCCCTTCGATCATATACTTCCTCCCCAACATCAATCACATTGCCTCCCTCCCCTTTCTTTCCTATCCAATCCCACGCCCTCCTTACTCGAGATCGTCTTCTGTCCCATGCAGCACTCTGCATCCTGATCAAACTCTTTCCTTTTCCCCAACCATCTCATATTCAGCAGCACTAGCACTGAACAATCCTCATTTTGCCAATTTTCCCACCAGCCTCTTTCTCAACCCTCATCCCCAACCCACGCCCCTAACTCTACGTCTCCACCCACCCACCCGCAGCTTGCCTCCCCCCCCCCCCCTACCCTCCCTTTCATTTTATCCCCCATCCCCCACCTCTCCTCTTCCACCCCAACAAATGCGGCGACGACAGGTCAGCGCTTTACAAATGGCGTCATGGCTGCCGTTTTTCACCAGGACGCAGATGGGAGGCGGAGCCACAAGGATCTGCGACTCTCCTCCTTGCCTTTTCCTTCTCTTCCTTCCTTTCCTCCTTCCTTCCTTCCTTCCTTTCCTCCTTCCTTCCTCCCTTCCCTCTCTTCCTTCCTTTCCTCCTTCCTTTCCTCCTTGCCTTTTCCTTCTCTTCCTTCCTTTCCTCCTTCCTTCCTTTCCTCCTTCCTTCCTTCCTTTCCTCCTTCCTTCCTTTCCTCCTTCCTTCCTTTCCTCCTTCCTTCCTTCCTTCCTTTCCTCCTTCCTTCCTTCCTTCCTTTCCTCCTTCATTCCTTCCTTCCTTTCCTCCTTCCTTCCTTCCTTTCCTCCTTCCTTCCTTCCTTCCTTTCCTCCTTCCTTCCTTCCTTCCTTTCCTCCTTCATTCCTTCCTTCCTTTCCTCCTTCCTTCCTTCCTTTCCTCCTTCCTTCCTTCCTTTCCTCCTTCCTTCCTTCCTTCCTTTTCTCTTTCATTCCTTTCTTTCCTCCTTCCTTTCTTCCTTCCTTTTCTCCTTCCTTCCTTCCTTTTCTCCTTCATTCCTTCCTTTCCTCCTTCCTTCCTTCCTTCCTTTTCTCCTTCCTTCATTCCTTCCTTTTCTCCTTCCTTCCTTCCTTTCCTCCTTCCTTCCTTCCTTCCCTCCTTCCTTTGCAGACATTTCCACGTCTTCCCTTTGCTCTGTCGTCCCTTTAGTTTTTCTTCTGGTACTGAACCATGCTTCTCCCTCGTGATATCTCGTGTTTAACAATGTTCCCTTTTCTCTCTCTCTCTCTCTCTCTCTCTCTCTCCAAACATAAGCAAGCAAGCGCAACAACACGGATACATGCATAAATGCACACACGCATATTCACACTCGCAAACAGTGCACACACACACACACGCACACACACAAGCACGCACACACACACGCACGCACGCATACACACGCACACAAGCACACAAACACGCACGCACACGCACACACGCACACACACGCACGCACACACACACACGCACGTACACAAACAAGCACGCACGCACACACACGCACACACACGCACGCACACACACGCACACACACATACACGCGGGCACGCATACACACACACACACACACACACACGCACACACACACACACAAGCAATGCACCTCTTCCATTTCATATCTTACCCATTACCTTTACCGTACCGTTTCACTAAAACTTCATTGTTAATAAGAATACTGATAATAAAGAAAAATGTCAAAATCCCATGCCAGACCTCTGCCATCTACAGGTCTTGCCGTTGAAGAAGAAAATGACAGGTGGAGATTTTCTCTCGATTTATTGCAGACAGCTGCAGTGTGCGAGACTCCAAGAGATGAAAAGGCTGCACGATATACCAGCTTTTATTCCGACCCCAAAACCCCGTGTGGGTTCCCTTGGATGGCTTTTCAAGAGTGTGCTTGTCATTGACATTTTGTGTGTCTTGATGTTTGGTTGTATGGTTGTGTGGTTGGTTGGCTGGCTGGCTGGCTGGCTGGCCGGCTGGTTGGTTGGTTAGTTGATTGCTTGGTTGGTTGTATGGTTGTGTGATTGTGTAGTTGGTTAGTTGGTTGTGTTGTTGCTTGTATGGTTGTGTGGTTGTGTGGGAGGTTGGCTGGTTGACAGGCTGGCTGGCTCTTTATTTGTCGTTTAGAGTGTTACACTTGATCAAATCTAATTCATCTTCATGTGGGCATCGTGTTAAAACATCTCTCTCTCTCTCTCTCTCTCTCTCTCTCTCTCTCTCTCTCTGTCTCTCTCTGTCTGTCTGTCTGGCTCTGTCTCTGTCTCTGTCTCTCTCTCTCTCTGTCTCTGCCTGTCTCTGTCTCTGTCTCTCTCTCTCTCTCTCTCTCTCTCTCTCTCTCTCTGAACTAGCTTGATTTCAGTCTTTTCCTCACTTTAACACATCTTCCTCTCGTTTACTTTGTCATGCACTCATGGCTAGCTCGTATTCATTTGCCAGCTACTGTAGTTAAATGTGTGACTAACAAACCGATATCATTGACATAGTCAGACAAAGACCTGGCGTCAGGGAAGAAGAAGAAAAATTAACCATGTTGGCAGCCACATCGGATGCTTCTGTGGGAGCAGCATGAGTTATTTCTTTTGACAATTTGGAGTACGCAGAAACAGATCATGCAAGATTGTTATTAGTGAAAATGAAACGTTGCTGCTGTAACATTGATAAAGTTAATTTCAGTGTTTCCTACATGCTACCCCGAGACCTCCTTGGTGAGCTATCACTCCGTCCCTGGCAAACCACTCGGACGTAACTGCCGACATGTTTACACTGACACGTGCACCTCATGATGACGTCGTTAGGAATGGCGTCACAACAAAGGGCGGCGTCCGGGGATCGCCGATCATTCCCGAGTGAAGCCGAAGCTCGTAAATTTTGGGCTGGCAGGAGCTTGGCGGGAGGGGACGCTCCGTTGAAGGTTGCTGCGATGGTTGGCTGTACAAGGGCCCCTGTGAGAGTAAGGCAGCGTCAATCACTGAGGTTGTTGGTCGACATTTCATGTTAGACATTGATTGCAGACAGTCTGACAATGCTTTCATGGTCCCAGCGAAATTCACCCTCCAAATCAGTGTCTATTTCAGTTCTCTATATCTACATGTGTGTGTGAGAGTGAACGTGAAAAGGAGGTTAGATTTCTTTTCTTTTTTTTTAAATTTAAGTATTTAACTAACGTAGTGAAAAAGGGATGAAATAAGCATTTTGATATCTTGGTGTTTTTCTGGAAGTTTTTATCATAATGTGCATATTTTCATATGTAAACTCTAAACATTTCAAAGAATTGGCTAATGCAACGCCGCAGTACTACCAGACGGAAAATTACAACTTTCAGAAGCAAATGACTGAAAATCAATTAAGGTAGTGATCATAAGTATTTTGACAATTTGTTTATTAAAAAAAACTTTAGTCTTGGTGATTGAATATGTTTCAATTCATATGAAAATGCATAAAAGTGATAAGTACAAAATGAGGACTGACTCCTTTTTCTTTGGACGATTGCATATGATGTTAGAATTTACCGCTCAGATTTAGCAACATATTTTCTCGAGGTGCAACCGATTTTCGCGGTTTATCTGAAACCACAGGTACATTAAGACGACGCTGCTTTCAATACAAATAATGCGCCTTTGAAATCAATCAGCTAAGTACAAGTTGTATTGCCACCTTTGAGAAAAATGTATCTCTTTGCGGCAGTGAATACATTGTTAACAAGTTTTTAAGGATAGATCCCTCAGAATATGAGCATGTACAACTATTTTTTTTTAAGCACAAGAAATTATATATAATCATACCAAATAAAAAGCATGAGACACGATTGAATTTATCCTCCGAGTGCACTCTCAGAAATATATTCATTTGCAATAAGAACCTTAAAGCCATAAAAGAAAGAAGGAAGAGAGAATAAATGAATGAATGATTAAACGAATGATTGAATGAACGAACGAACGAACGAACGAATGAATGAATGAATGAATGAACGAACGAATGAAAAGGGAAAGAACACGTGTTTTATGGAATGGTCCAAATGGCAGATTTGTTTATTCATGTATGAAAAAAGTCGATGGTTTCAAGGTTACCTTTTAATCCAAAATGTCTGTAAAATCCTCTACAGCGCTGTCAGATGCGAAAGAGATGTTTACGCAATTATATTGTTCTTAAAATATGAAAGGGTACAAGAATGAAACTAATAAAGCTAAAAAAGCAATCAGGTAGCATTGTGAAATCACAGAGCACTCGGTGCAATTCAGATTTAGTTCTTGAAGTGAATTGTGATGTGGATGATGGACAATAAGCTAAGCTTTATACCCGATGTGATCACAAGTCATGCTCTCCTCATAGGACTACTGTGATGAGTTTTAGCGTATTAGCTGTGATGTTTTGTCGTACTGAAGATCCACTGTTCACCGAAACTATTTCTCCTTATTCGTAAATGTCGGTACATCGCCATTTAACTCTCCAAAATGCTCTGCGTGTTTCGTAAGTTTCAAGAAAGCAACACATCTCAGGTATGTTAACATATACAGATATAGAATACTTTATTGTCTTCCTGCAGGGGAAAATATTTCTGTCCGAGATCTAAAATAAATTTACATAATATGGAAGACATTTTAAATCACATGGAAATCAAAGTCACATGGGGAATTAAACTGCAAAGGTCTGCGCACGCGCACACACACCCTCACCTGCACTCATGCACGCTCTACCAAATTTTCCTCAAACAAAACCATGAACAATCTACTTTATCTGAATATTCATTGCGTTATATATGCAAGTTTGCATTGATCCATGTTTCCTGCCCTCACAAGTTTCTTGCTCCTTTACAATCACACGTCTTGCGTCTGGCAGGCCCTATCTCCTCTCAATGATCAGGAATGATGCCCGAGGGGCGTTTTCCAAGCAAA
>JAWQFJ010025254.1:102500-111404 GCA_034096865.1 Theodoxus fluviatilis
AGGTGAACATCATTCGATGCACCTGTTGGTCAAACGGCTAAGACGTGCCAAAAGTATAAACGTGGTGATGTCTATGGGATCTTCCCAGTACCATATGTTGTGTATTTAACGAGTCAAAGAAGATAATGGCAGCTCCTCCCAGTGCTCTCCCCTTGTGCCCTCATGAGTTCAAAGTCAACCCGAAGCCTATACAGCCGTGCGTTCAAGACGATCTACCGGTAGCAGACCGGTAGCCGAGCAACCAATGTGCACTCTTGAACGACTCGTTATGACCGAACGGTAGCCAAGATGGCTTCCGCGATGCCTTCTCATCGTCGCGGATTGCGCTTCTCAACCACATGAGTAAACCAGCAGCTGCAGACTGCTCGTTACTTGTGGAAGTTGATGAAATACGTTGATCTGTAGCTGTGCATGAATGTTCGGCATCGCTCGAATAGAAATTTCTGTCAAAACGACAGTGCTGACTTGGTGAAAGCAAGAATAGTTCGTTGCTCACTTCAAGGGAGGTTACACAGGTCGATACCGGTAGCCGTGCCAAGTCGTTCAAGAGACGAACGGTATCAACCGGTACGTACCGGTAGGCCTCTTGAACAGGCTCCTGGGCTAAGGAGAGCCTCTTTTTTGAGAGGTGTGGACGGTCCAGTAAGCTAAGGCGTTGGACCAAAGATCCTATGGTTGGACTGTGCAGCGAGGCGCTGTGCTGTGGTTTCATCCTAGGGGCGAGAGAAATGGGGAAACGATTAAAAAACAAACTTTTTCGTTTACGTTAATAAAAAATAAACAAACAGATAGTTAAAACAATAGCGCAAGCAAAACTTGATAAGAATGATATTACATACAAAATACAAACATCACAACCTTAAGAATTATTCATTGATCCTTGCGTAAGGCGCGTAAGGGTAGCGGTGTATTTTAAGGTTACTTTACAAAATGCCTTTTCCCCGCAACTCTTATTTCTGCTCGTGTCCTTTTCATTGGCTTTCTTTCTTCTCTTCAACCGCCTCATTCGCACCATCTCCATATGGCCAACTGAGAACAATAGACGAATTCTTAAACATTTTGAAGTTGTACACTCTTTGTGATCATGTTTAAGTTAATTGATTCCTTCGATATTTAAGTTGTCTATTTATTGATTTTTTATTGCTTACCTGTAAAAACTCGACTGTACCTGTTAGGGCATTAAATAACCGTTTCGTTTCATCATTTGTAGCTCGTACACATTCTGAACACAGAGATGTAATACTATCTCTGACACAGGTTGGTCACGTGACTTCGAATCCACATTCCAATGATTCTACCAATCAAAATTCAACATGATCAGAAGACCATTGAGAGTAAAAAGAGGCGATTCTATTTCACTCCAATTATTTATCCCGATAGATAAACACAAATTTGGTGTTCTAATAAAACTAATCTATGAGATTTTCAGGAAATCATTTGATAACTACTTTTAGCGCGAACGTGTCTATAAGGTTGTAAACTGCCTTAAGCACGTGCGATTGTGTATATACAGTAGTCGCCGCTTATTAATAACACATTGGAACCGAACAAAAGTGTTTTTAATAAGCGGCATTTTTATTAACCGGCACTTCCCGCTTCACCAAGCCGTTGCGTTTCTTCCACCTGTTAAACCACCCATTTGTAGCTTTGAATTCGGAGCGACCAAGCTGGGAAGCAATCTGTTCCGCCTTCTGACACAGGATTGGGCCGTTTACAGGTGTGTTGCGCGCTTGGATAGAGTCGAACCACCGCTTTAAGCCATCTTCTGTCTCTTTATCCTTCCCGCAGCGCCGACGCTTCCTTTGGCCTTGACTGGAGCCCTCTGCGATATCAGCCATAAGTTCATCTTCTTTTTTCAGTGTCTGGCACAGAAATGATGACGACACACCCAAAATGTCAGCACCCTCCCTCAAACTTTTAGAATTTAGCTCTCGGTAGCGATCAAGCAAGTCCACTTTGTCTTTGGGTGTCATTTCTGTTCTTTTTCTTTTCTTTGCAGCTGAAGTTAAAGCCATTTTCTGATTCACTGCTTATCCAGCGAGACTAGACAGTGTTGAATTGACATCTGACGGTTTGCTGACAAGGTACGTGTAATCACTGTTCACACAAACGCTGAAGCGTCTTTAGTTGTCATCTAATGGTTTGCTGACAAGAATTCACAACCAGAGATCGACTCTGACCCTCCGAACTCGCTCAATGAAGTATAAATATTGCTGTTGTATTCAAAGTCCTTATAATTAGTAGAGTTCACAATATTACACTCTTGTGATTCGAATTTTACCGCACACAAGTTTTACATTCATGGGAAATCGATGTTTAGAAAATGAACTGACGGAAAAATGGCTGCCAGTATGGAGTGTATCACAACAAGCGGAGGAATACACTCACGATGTAATATGGCATTCAGCGTGGCCGAGACTATGTGTTCAGAACGGTGGTATGCATGTGTGGCGAGACAACGTTTTTTCATGCCTTGTGGTTATTAGTATTATTAGAAATGTTTACTATGCGTCTGCTGAGCCGTAGCCTTAGAGGTTTTTTCATTGCCCTGAGCCGGTGTCAGTACAGAATTGACCCCTGTGCATGTGAATAACTTGAAAGCGTTACCAGTGTAGTGGACTTCACTGGCGTTTTAGCGCTGACCAACCAGTGAATTTCAACTTGTGAATTGACCAGTCAGAGTGGGGTGGGATGGACAGTAGTGATTGGACTGGCTGGACTTGGTGACGTCAGCGAAGTTATTTAAACAAGTGTCGCCGGATGCTCGAGGCGTCATAACATTTATTTTCAGCAAAAGCAGTGTCCGTGAAGATGCTGGCGCCCTGCTTGTTAGGTTTATACTTGGCGGTGGCCATATAGAGAAACGTAGAATGGGAATAGTAAGAAACCTCAGCCGGCCCGGAGCCAGTTGGAAGCGAACCCCTCTGCCAGGGGGTGGTGGAATGTTGAACAGCCAGCTTGCCTGCCAGCCAGCTTGCCTGCTTTGCTAAAGTGTGGTGGCCTGTCTTGTTGGAGAGCAGACCGACTCCTTTCCGAGGAAGAAGAAGAAGAAGACGTAGGAGCCAGTTCCCTCGACACGACGCAGAAGAAGAAGGAATGCCAGAGAGAGAGAGAGAATGAAAGAATGCCAAGTTTCAGCTGTTTCATCGACTGTGGTGATTTCCCTCCAGGGTCACCGGCTGCAATGTCGGTGCACTCAGACCCCCTCCCCCCAATTCCAACCCCGGTGCTAACGCGGTGAGCGTGGGGTTTAGGTCCGTGCTTCTCCACCTGCACGTTTTTCATCGAAAGGGTCAGATAAGTACATTTAGTTAATTACCTCGGCTCGGGCAGACATCTTTCTTTTCATTGTTTTCTTTTTACTTGTCTCGCTTCAAATTGCTGAACTGAATTGATTGTTTTCTACTTGCATTCTATGCATTTATTGTAGCGTTTGTCGCTCAGTCACCATTCACTGGTAAATGCATTCATGAAAATTAAACTACTTCCTTTGAATTGATACCGTTTTTGCCATTACTTCATTTAGACAATTACCATCTAGCGTGTGAATGGAGGAATGAAGGTGCGTGCTTTGGTTCTTCCCCTAGACATTTAAACGAGTTAATTTGATCAAAGAACAAGTACGTCACATTTGGGGTCTTCGTCTTGGGATAATTTGAACGAAATGCAAAAGTAAAGTAAATCTGAATTCATGTTTCACAGTTAAATTTGGAGTGTCTGTGCCTTGAGCGAGAGTGTTGTGACATGACCTGAACTGCCATTTTTGCTTTTGATTCACCTTGTTGCTCTCATGCCTTGCTGTTTGTGTGAACCTTGCTTAGTATTTGATTTGACTATTCTTAGGATTTGAGTAGATACTTAGTGTGGGAGGTTTGCTAGCTTGCTCTTTAGTGGTTGGGGATTTGATAAATTAGTCATGGCGGAGAAAGGAGAGTGGCCGACGTTGTCGGAGATTTTGTCTTTGGATAAACAGGGTTTGGACGAAATGAGTGAGAAATATGGTATGGATGTCAGCAAAGGGGTTTCAAAAGTTGCCAAGTTAGAAGCTCTGATTAAGTTTGTGGATGAGAGGAAGGCTGAGGAGAATGTGCTGAAGATGGATCCGGATGGGGGAAAGAGGATGGAGAGAGAGACGAATGAGGAAAAACAAAGGCAGCATGAATGGGAGATGCGCAAGATGGAAATAGAGTCAGCTGAGAGAATGAAGAATTTGGACAGGGAGGTGGAATTGAAGAGAATAGAAGCGAGTGAAAGAGAGAAGAGATTGGAAGTGGAAGCAGCTGAAAGGTTGGAGAGAGAGAAGATGGAGGCGGCAGAGAAAGCCAGGATAGAATCTGAAAGGTTGGAGAGAGAGAAGATGGAGGCGGCAGAGAGAGCTAGGGTAGACGCTGATAAGTTGGAGAGAGAGAGATTGGAGCTAGAAAAGAGCAAGGTGGAGATGGAGAGAGAGAGGAAGGAAAAAGAGGAGGAAGAAAGGGTCAGGAGGGAGAGAGAGGGTGAGATTGATTTGAGAAGATACACAGGAGTTCCGGTGTTTTCTGAGATGAATGTGGAAGGTTTTTTCGCTGCATTTGAGAAACAAGCCGAGAGTTTGAGGTGGCAGAGGAAGAATTGGACTGTCATAGTGGGTAGCGTTCTGATTGGGAAAGCTGCGGAAGTTTACACCACTTTGCCCAAAGAAGAGACTGATTATGCGACATTGAAAGCTGAAGTTCTGAAGAAGTATGCTCTCACTTCTGAAGCCTATAGACAGAAATTCAGGAATTGCAAGAAGGGAGAGAGAGAGTCGTTCAGGGACTTTGCATATCGATTGCATGGCACGTTTGACAGATGGTGTGTGGCTGTTGAGGCATCTGCTGATTTGGATCGTCTGAAACAGGTGTTTATGATGGAGCAGTTCGAGAACTCGGTGTCGGATGAGATTCGAGTCTACCTAGGGGAGAGGAAGGTAGAGGGGATTGACCAGGCAGCTTCGTTGGCAGACGACTACCACCTGCTTCATGTGGGAAGTGGTCATGGGAAGAGTCGGGAGGAAGGGAGGCAGGATGAGCGAAGGAGTGTAGGTCAACCACTTAAAAGTATCACATGCTTTAGGTGTGGAAGGATGGGACACAGGAGTCGTGACTGCAGAGGGGGAGTGAAACGAGATACCTGACGGTGTGTATCCGCGGCAAGAAAGCTGTGTGTGGTGCCTGATGAGAGTGGACCGTTGTGCGAGAGTCCTAGACCTTATCAGGAGGGGAGAGCTTTGTTGGCATCCTTTAAGAGATATCGCGGTCCTGCGGTGCTTGGCGTGTTGGATCAGTGGGAACCCTCACCCTCAGGAGTGGGTATGATATTGAGTCGGAGGATGGCCTTGATGGGGGGCTGTGAGGAGGTTGTTGCTGAGGAGAGTCAGTGTGAGGAGGTTGTTGTTGCTGAGGAGGTTGTTGTTGCGGAGGAGAGTCGGTGTGAGAAGGTTGTTGCTCCTGAGGAGACTGTGTGTGTCTCGTGTGAGACGAGAGAGCCTGTAGCGCTCGTAGGCCTGACTGAGGAGAGTCAGTGTGAGGAGGAAGGGAATGGAGTTCTCCCTTGTGAGCCCTTAGTGCTCGGAGGTGTGATGGAGAGTGAGGATGAGAGGAGGGTGTTGATGTGTTCCACCCGGCGGAAGAGGAAGTGTGCGGAAGTTGAGCATGAGTCTTGTGGGAAGACTGGTGTGGAGTTGGAGGATGTGGGAGAGGAAGGAATTGAGTCTTGTGGGAAGACTGGTGTGGAGTTGGAGGATGTGGGAGAGGAAGGAATGGAGATGGGAGAGGTTGCATGTGGTGGTGTGAGTCTCGGAGAGGCGAAACACAGGGAGAGGAAATGGTTTGACTGGAGGAAGAGAAAAAAGGCTAAATTTAGAGAGAGGAATGACTGGGTGTGAGAATGAGAAAGAGTTGATGTGGTTGGCTGTTTATTGGAGGGTGTTGTGCAGAGAGTGTGATGGGTGGAGTGTGAGAGTTCTGAGGTGTTCCTGTTTGACGTTAGAGGAAAGTGGTTTTCTCTTACCCCTGTGGGTACGGGGAACAAGAATTGGCCCACCGTGCAGTTGCACGTGTCGTAAAAGGCGACTCAATGAGATTAACCCTGTTATGATTATTAGTTGTATAATCCTAGAACCCATAAAGGTTCATTCTGAAGTTTGAGGTGAGTTTGGTGGGGTGTGATGATGTTTGACTTAGTATATGAAGTCAGTGAGAGGGTGACATCATTCCTGGGAGGTGGTCGGGGTAACGGAATGTTAGGTTGTTAAATGAGGCTGATGTAGTCCTTTTTTGTTTAGTTCTGTACCGACTATCCTAGTGGTAAAATAGACCACGTAACCCGGGGTCCCCTGTTGTTTGAGAGTTTTGACTGTTTGAATTGTGACTTGTGAAAAATGTCATGTCTATAACATTTTTCTCATTGTGGTAGGGAGGTGTGGCGAGACAACGTTTTTTCATGCCTTGTGGTTATTAGTATTATTAGAAATGTTTACTATGCGTCTGCTGAGCCGTAGCCTTAGAGGTTTTTTCATTGCCCTGAGCCGGTGTCAGTACAGAATTGACCCCTGTGCATGTGAATAACTTGAAAGCGTTACCAGTGTAGTGGACTTCACTGGCGTTTTAGCGCTGACCAACCAGTGAATTTCAACTTGTGAATTGACCAGTCAGAGTGGGGTGGGATGGACAGTAGTGATTGGACTGGCTGGACTTGGTGACGTCAGCGAAGTTATTTAAACAAGTGTCGCCGGATGCTCGAGGCGTCATAACATTTATTTTCAGCAAAAGCAGTGTCCGTGAAGATGCTGGCGCCCTGCTTGTTAGGTTTATACTTGGCGGTGGCCATATAGAGAAACGTAGAATGGGAATAGTAAGAAACCTCAGCCGGCCCGGAGCCAGTTGGAAGCGAACCCCTCTGCCAGGGGGTGGTGGAATGTTGAACAGCCAGCTTGCCTGCCAGCCAGCTTGCCTGCTTTGCTAAAGTGTGGTGGCCTGTCTTGTTGGAGAGCAGACCGACTCCTTTCCGAGGAAGAAGAAGAAGAAGACGTAGGAGCCAGTTCCCTCGACACGACGCAGAAGAAGAAGGAATGCCAGAGAGAGAGAGAGAATGAAAGAATGCCAAGTTTCAGCTGTTTCATCGACTGTGGTGATTTCCCTCCAGGGTCACCGGCTGCAATGTCGGTGCACTCAGACCCCCTCCCCCCAATTCCAACCCCGGTGCTAACGCGGTGAGCGTGGGGTTTAGGTCCGTGCTTCTCCACCTGCACGTTTTTCATCGAAAGGGTCAGATAAGTACATTTAGTTAATTACCTCGGCTCGGGCAGACATCTTTCTTTTCATTGTTTTCTTTTTACTTGTCTCGCTTCAAATTGCTGAACTGAATTGATTGTTTTCTACTTGCATTCTATGCATTTATTGTAGCGTTTGTCGCTCAGTCACCATTCACTGGTAAATGCATTCATGAAAATTAAACTACTTCCTTTGAATTGATACCGTTTTTGCCATTACTTCATTTAGACAATTACCATCTAGCGTGTGAATGGAGGAATGAAGGTGCGTGCTTTGGTTCTTCCCCTAGACATTTAAACGAGTTAATTTGATCAAAGAACAAGTACGTCACAGCATGTTATGGAAGAATTTAGGCTATCACGTGACCAACCTGTTGCTGAGACTATATTCACTAGTCTCAGCCACGCTGAATGGCTCGTAGACTGCTCTATTATGATCTAGAGCGATTCCAACTGGAGGTGTCTTTAAAAGTAGATTAAGACTGGGATGCAAAATGGAAGGAATGTGGAGTTCTGGCACACCCTGAAATCCAGGAGGAGAAGAAGCAACTACAAGAGAGTGGCGAGATTGGTAGAGACGCTTCTTAATGACGGCACGGATAGCACGCTTATCTCCTACCCGGTGCTGCACGTGCGGGCCATCCCCTCGAGCTCCGGCACGTCTCAATCCTCAACTATCACCTAGGGGCGACCCCCTTGACCCCCTGAAGGTCCCAGAATCACCCCCCAGACTCTCTCCGCCGCTAAATCTTGCGGTCTCCATCCGCCACTGGTGGCTAATGAAGCAAGGCTGGGAATAAATCAGGGGCAACGACCCGATGAAAGGTCGTTCAGCAACCGTAACTCTGTCGCAGCGTCTCCACCGCAGTCACGACATGTGTTCCATTGCGCTTCCCTCCCTCGAAGATAGCAGGCCACAATGCTGGAACCGTTCAACAATGTGTGTCCCATCCCACCACACCGTCACCCCACCCCCCTACTTTGCTTTGGAATCATCAATCCCCCGCGCTTCCCCTCCCACCCCCTCCCCCTGAGTCTGTTTCGAGTCCTCTGTATTATCATGCTCTCCATTCTCACGCATTTCACACATTGTTAATACTTCTCGTTCTATTCCCTCCAAAATGTATCTCTTCTTCTCTCACTGCCAGCCTTCGATTACACTCTTCAGCCCTCGTTGCTTCGCATCTGTTGCTCTCTACGTCGAGCCCCATCTCCACCTACTGTGCACGTCTCCCTACCCCCTCCCTTCATTCTTTCTTCTCACTGTCCATTTTTACCCATGGGCTTCCTGCAGCCCCGAAAGACCATGAAGATCAGCACACTCAAGGGTTCAGAGTTCCACACACTAAGCTCTGCCGCAGTCTCTACAGACGAACGCAGTGGATATTCCATCTACATGCAGTCGGGTCTGGTCTTCCTACATGCCCGTCTCTCTGATGCTAGCTTCCTGTATCCATTCTACCACTACACCCCTGAACCCCATTCCTGTCATTTCCTTTCCTCAGTTCCTCCCTCACGTGCAACGTCCCTCCCTCACCCTCCTCCCACATCACGCCCACCCCCTCAGCCTCTCGTGTGACCAGTCACCTCCCCCCTTTCTATCCCATTCCCCT
>JAWQFJ010025255.1:0-11802 GCA_034096865.1 Theodoxus fluviatilis
ATGGTTCCTACCACAGCGCCGTAGAGGACTCGATCACACTTGCTTATCATCTTGTTAAGCTCTCCCCTTAACTCTGTTGTGTGCTCTCTCTCTCTCTCTCTCTCTCTCTCTCTCTCTCTCTCTCTCTCTCTCTCTCTCTCCTGTCGCTTTGATGCGCTTGTATACCTTTACACAAGTTCCAGAACCTTCCAGAACAGCGTTGAACATACCCCCACACTCCAGCGGCTAAGCGACTGACGTCACGTGAAACAGCCAAGACAAATTTAGCCCGACTCCGCCGTGTAACCAGGCAACAGCATGAGCGGAGAGGTTGATGCAAACAGCCCGATTACACTCGGATGTTTCCGTGCATTCTTGAACCTTAACAACATTACTATCATACAGCTCAGTTGTCGGCACTTTCTCTTTTTTCGCGTTGTTTTTTGCAGAATGGGTGTTGAGAAATTTGACGCTGCAGAAGTTTTGAAATGCTTTAGTTCTTCACGCTCACAGTTTGCAAGGGAATAAAAACCACTGGCGCTGAACCTCCAGGTTTTGGCATATATATTTTTTAAAGATCGGGTTCGAACCCGCAACCTCTGGAGAAAAGAGAGGGAAAAAACACACACACACAAAAACACAAAAAACCAGGTCGGGTTCGAACCCACAGCCTCTTGAAAAAAAGAGAGAAAAAAAGAAGTTTCAGCGCGGAATCGAACCTGGTCACACATGACCAAGAGTTCAACGCTCTATTAACTGTGCCATTGGAGAACTATATGATTGGGTGTTTGTAAAGGATTTATAATGTTCTTTTCCGTAAATCCCCCTATAGGTTGGTAATTTGCTCTGTAAATTGTAGAAAAATGGATGATAGTTCATGAAATTTGAGTGGTCTTGTACATTTTAGGATACTCAAGTTGGAGCGGCCGCGCGGGTGGACAATTTTGACTGTAAAACTGTATTTTTTAAGCAAAAGCGATGTTTTTTCTTCTGGGGAGGATCAGGCTGCAAAATTCTCGCACTTTTGCCCACCCCAAAATATTGTACAATCCTGGCGTGGTTTATGTCCGGCAACTGGTTTTTGTTGACAGACCACAAACTGTTTGGTATTTCATACGGATTTAATCCACCGATGTCAATAATCTTCTCGTATTACCGCTTTTTTGCGTCTGCTGGTACACGTTCAACATAAGAAGCCATTGTTTTGTGAAAGTAGGAAAAGATAACTCTGATCTCGAGTTGGCCATTCCGTCAACTGATTTTGAGGGGGGAAGTTTTTGAGTTTACGACCTAAATAAATCACTTTCTTTTCAAACCTCGATTCTGAAAATTTGATACATTCAATCGGACCTAACTTCCAGTAAGTGTGCAAAATGTCAAGGAAATCTGTCCAGTAGTTTTTGAGAAATCAGCCGTTAAGTCGGGACAGAGAGACAGATGATACAGATAAAATCTCGTCACGTTATTGATGACGACACACATTTTCCATTTCGCCATTCCATCAATTGACTATTTAGGGAGGTGCTTTCGAGTTTACGACCTTAAGAAACCACTTTCTTTTCAAACCTCGATTCTGAAAATTTGATACATTCAATCGGACCTAACTTCCAGTAAGTGTGCAAAATGTCAAGGAAATCCGTCCAGTAGTTTGTGAGATATCAGCCGTTAAGTCGGGACAGACAGACATACACACACACACACACACACACACACACACACACACACACACACACACACACACACACACACACACACACACACACACACACAGATAGTCTGTAGGACCTCCAGTAAACCTGGAGGGATAAAGTCTGTAGGACCTCCAGTAAACCTGGAGGGATAAAGTCTGTAGGACCTCCAGTAAACCTGGAGGGATAAGTTTTTTCTGAAGAGCATGTCTCAGTCCGATATAGAAATAGGTCCGTATCTAAACGCAACGCACAAGGATACAGTGGGTCCTATTTATGGCCGGGTAGTCAAGCAACAGAAAACAGCGGGAATGAGTAATGTCTCGCTACCAATCAGCGTGTTCTATGTTTGGACACACGTATTAAATAACAAAAATCGTCCCTTGTATTAATAGATATCGGGAAAATCGTCCGTCAATATGAACAGACCTGGGAAACCTTCGTGATCTAATTGTAGAAAGGGAAAGGCGCGAACCGACTGTCCAGTCAGCATGGCGCAACAAACTTTTGGCGCGAAAAGGATATAAGATCTATTAATATCGTCCAATGAAAGTATCGACGACCACGTGGTTAGGCACATGATTTTTGTTGAGACAAGCGCGCCTGGCTCTGCACGAGATTTAGATACGCGAGTCTGTGACAGTGCTTCCCATTAGAACTGGGAGAAATGAACACCGAACAGCTGTGGAACGTCAACGCTTTTTAGTTATGGGTAGATTTCATCCTTTAGGGGTTGTTTTGATCAGTTCAAGAGCCGGGGAAGCAACTAAATAGATAACCAGCATCTCAGGAGCACTTCTGGCATTGCTAATGTAAAGCTAGCAGCAGGGTTGAGTGACAACGTCTGGTTACAGACTATCCTAAGAGTGACATTTCCATAAGATTATCTTGTATGATCTGCAGTAGAGCCACCTATGTAGTCTCTCGGAGATCTGTCTGCAACGACTGACAGAGAGGGCGCAAACCTAAGTGCTACTGCCCATGCCAAACACAGTAACTACATACTGAACACTATGGGGTCAAATACAATGTTTATTGATTTTCCAGTAAGCGATTACATGTATACTATAACCATTTTAACCCAAGCGGTATGAAATGGATGAGTACAATATCACAGTGCAGGCTTTCTACAGTGCAAATTATGACATTTCCATCTGTACAAAATTTCTTATTTAAAAATGTTGGGAGAAAAATTCATCCATCGAATCAATAACAAACATCAATAAAAACACCAAAGACACAGATACACTAAGGGCGCCCAAAAATTCAATCAAGACTTGATTATAGACAAGTGCCGATCACAGTGATGTTGACAATATGCAAGTGTAAATTCAATGCATGCTCTATAAGCTGCATAAGTAAATTCATGGATGGACAGTCTGTGTTGCAGTCAGCATCTCAACACAATGCCACGGTATTTCTTTAAAGCAACAAAGTCCAGAACTTTTACCAAAAACTGAAAAAGAAGAAAGATGTGAAAGGAAGAAGGGCACAGCCAAATTTCAGTGAAAAGTTGAAACGTCATTATCAAGAAGACAGAAACAAAAGCAACTGCATGTTTTAACAGGATCATTCATGAGGAGAATCATTTACAAAAGCAACCTTAGTAATATAGCACTCCTGTAAAAATAACCAAATTCATTGTGCATCAGCAATCTGATAGAAGAATATATTTTCAAAAAGGAATAAATTTCATAAGAAAGACTCAAAATGTTTTGCAAAAAGAGGTGATGTGCAAGTGTTCCACAAAGGCTTACAAACTGGAGGGAATACACTCGTAGCAGCACATGCTTGCCCATGTGACATGACTACAGCATCTGGCTCTAAAACATGCTGAATGTATCAGCTGAGTTAAAACAAGTCTCATCATACACCAGTGCATTTTAATTAAACTTGGTTTCAATACATCACAACCATATCATATTATTTTTGGACGGACCACTGCTATGCTGGCATTATCCACATTGTGCCATTTATGAGAAAAAAGTGACAGGCACATCCAGTGATGATTCAGAATCTTTGTGCAAGCAGTAGATGGATGGAATTCATTCATGTAAAAGTAAGGCAGAAAATATGAACAGACATTATTTTGTATCCATAGAGATGTCCATGTCTTAGTTTGTCACCCAGATTGACTTCAACATAACCATACAAAGGCACTAACACCAACATGAGCAACATCAAATTGACAAAGACACATCAATCATTTGAGGCAGCAATTGTGTACATGAACTACAAGGTCTGCTATATGTAAATACTTACAAACTCAGGAGTAAAGGGGACCAAAATATCGCTGTACAAATCCTGGGCAGCTAAAAATCTGATTAAATCTACACAATGGATATTCTATTTTTAAAAATACATATTTAGATGTACATAGCTACAAAACAGTAATCACAGGTCTACCATTTGACATCCAGTTCACTCCATCAATGAGGACACTGGAATGCCAATATGCTCTCAATATCCAAAGATGTATGATACCACACATTAATAAAAACTTCTACCTAAAATCAGCATATTTCTGTTTAGAATTAGAGCTCTGAAATTGGTTGAAAGAAACAGAAAAAGAGAATTCACTTGCATCAGCATGAGCAAAACATTATAATCAATTATTCCATATTTAAAAAATCACTAATACGTCAAAATACATTCCAAAGTGCTTCACTGTTCCTACTTGACTGAAAATGTTTGAGATTCATTAGAATAATTCCACACATGTAAAAATCATAACAATAATATAACACTTTCATTTACGTAAGAAAGCAGTCATGTCCTGCATTATCACAACACTGAGTCTTTTCGAGCATCGGCTTCAAAAAAACAAAATTGGACGGTTCCAAAATCCATGCATACAATGGCTCCATACCCTTCCAGTTCTCCTCCTTTGTGTCTCCTGATAAATGTAGCAGCATTATTTCACACACAGGAGTATGCAGGAGCAACTAAGTATATTGTGCATAAAGATTTGCTATGGCAAAAAGTCAATGTTTCTAAGCTGAGGAACCCTTTCCATAAAACTTTATTTCATGAGAGACATCACAATCCAGATGTATACATGCATATCAAAACCAGAGACTTCGTGGTCAAAATTATTGAAAACTTGTTGTATCTGGTAAATACATTAATTAAACAGAAAACCAAATGCATTTTAAAAATAAAGTGAACAATTCATTTTTCCTCAAAGGAAACAATCACAACAAAAATCTCAACAGGATAAGTAAGAAGTCAAAATACAAAATTGGGCGGCTCCATCTAAACAATCTCTGCATCTGAAAGTCATTATCATCATTTGAATGCAAACATTCACTTGGACGGAGTGAGAGAGCATTCATCTCATGTAAAAACCTGAACACTAATCTCAACCTTATCACTACTCTGACATCCAGAAATTATGCACAGCAAAAATACTTTCTATTACTGTGTGCAGTGGGCCACTGAAAACAGTAGATTCCACCTCAATGTTACTGACGACAAAGATATTCAAACTGGAGGGACTGTATACACAAGGCAGAAGGTAAGCTTCACAAAAGGAGGGAGACAGGAATCTCTTTCCTGAGCATGTGGCTTTCCTGATTTCTACCGGAATTGCTGAATGTTTACAGATTATGCAGAAAAGTAAACAGATAAAATGCAGAAATGTATTCAGTACATGTACATGATGATTAATGTCATCCAATTCATTTATGAGAGAGAAAAATAAAAGAGAAAAGTTTTAAAATGGCCCCTAACTGACTGAGGATTTCAAGAAAAGGGATTTCAAGGAAAATGGATTTCAACAGCTAAATCCAATAATGTAAAACATTCAACAAAGTAAGAGAAAATCAATCACAAATAAATACTGGTCTACTGGATCTGCGCGTGAGGAAAAATTGATATTGAATACTAGACAATCTCAGCCATAAAAGGGCAGAGCCATGCAATCCATTACTCTGGTGACAATATCAACAAAATGGTTCACAATGTATTCAGTCCAGGCACGGTGTGTGTGCAGTAAATCATTCAGTGAGATCTGAAGACAATGTAGCAAACAGCACACACACTGTGTGGAACTTGAATATCTGACTTTGGATTTCAGTTCATGCATCTACCTTGTCCATTGCAGGTGTTGCATTTCTCCACATTGGCACCACAAGAAGACCCAGTGTGTTGAACACTGCATTTTCATTTCATTTGTTATCATAATTCAAATTTGCTGAGAAGATATCTTTCCACCATGGTGGCCATACCTAGCTCCAGTGCACTGAAGGTGCAAGAATTTCATTCCAATGGATGGCATTTTGGACAGGCCTGAGGGGATGCACATACTGGTTAGAGTGCTTGTAAGCTTATTTTTTTGCAGATTTTTTTTTCTTCTTTCAATTCAGCATTTCACTCCTCAACTATTTCAGCTGTCATTCAAACGACAGAACTTGTGAGAATCAACTCCAATCAATTCTTAATTAACTATGTAAAGGTAGAGAAAAGTTGTAGAAGCTAAGCAACAGCCAACTTGCAAGGACTTCAGTTTACCTTCAGTCACACCACATCATCATTGGGCACAGCCACAGATGATAAGTCAACCCAAATAACCATCCTGTCTGTTGGATGTGTATGCTTTGTGGTTCACACACAAAAAATCAAATGGGAAAAAGATTCTGGATGGAAAGACAGGAAGACATTTTTTCCACCATCAATCCACAGAGCGCAAGATGACGATCTACACAGATCATCTGAAAGGAAAGGCAGGAACTGCCGGGTAGGTATGACAACTGAGTGTGGAAATGGACACAGAAAGGATCAAGCATGACACACAAACCTTCACCTTGGCTCTTTCTTAGCTAGATAGCAACGGCAGGAAATTTTCATTTGGCCTTTCCTCATCAGTCAACTATGGTACTTGAGTAAGAATACATGAACAAGAGGTGTTCAAAACCTAGGGGGTCTTCAGGTAATGTACAATTCATCCAAATCTCCATGCCATTTCCCATAAAATCAGCACAAACACCACCAGCTCTGCATTTATGCACTCATCACCTGTGTGTAAATGCAAAAAGGCAAATGTAAAGTGTGTTGATTATAGGCTGGGAGGGAAGCTTATGACAAACCCCAAAAGACTGAGACACAAGAGGGGACTTTGTTGAAAGAGACCTGCAGTCAAAATGATGTCTCACACACACACACACAGGCAGTAGGACAGATAGTGAGAATGATTCCACCACAGAAGACAGGAACTGATCCATCAAGGCAGCCCCTGATAACCGTCAAAAGTGACATCTGAGATTAGACATCAAAGACCTCTGGAGATATTGTCGAACAGTCAAACTGAAAGAGGGACTGTGCTCTTCTGGACACAGCCTTTTAGACGTTATCCAGGTCTTCATCAGAGCTGATGTCTGTGACGCTGGCGAAGGATGATCTTGAACTGGTTTTACGAGTCTCAGGTTTGACAGTGCTGGCTGCTGAAAGGAAAGAGGAAACAGTCATCCAATGCTGACATAGTGGTTGAATTAAGTTACATCTCTCTCCAATGGAAAACACGTTTAGTTCTCTTTCATTAAAAATACATGGGGGTAGGAGGGAGGTTGGTGGGGTGGTGTTGATGGTGTTGTTGGATTCTAAGGGAGGTAACACTGACTTAATTGAGCACTATTACAATAAAGTTCTGTAGTTTCTCTAAATTGCTTAAAAATAACAAGAAGGGCAAAGCCCATATGACTCACATGCTTGACCTTGACCTTTACATGACCTTGACCTTTACATGACCTTGACCTTTACATGACCTTGACCTTCAAGGTCAAGTTCAAACAACTAAACCTAGCAATGACATCATACACTGCTTTACACATTTTTCCTACAAAATACATGTGATCTTGACCCAAGGTCAAGGTCATCCAAGGTCATGCAACACAAAGCTGTTAATTCAAGACATAGGAAGCACAATGGTGCTTATTGGCACTTTCTACCATGAGATATGGTCACTTTTAGTGGTTCACTACCCCATTTTGGTCACATTTCATAAGGGTCAAAGTGACCTTGACCTTGATGATATGTGACCAAATGTGTCTCATGATAAAAGTATAACATGTTCCCCAAATAATTATTAAGTTTGAAACAGTTATCTTCCATAGTTCAGGGTCAAGGTCACATCAAAATATGTATACAATCCAACTTTAAAGAGCTCTTGTGACCTTGACCTTGAAGCGAGGTCAATCAAACTGGTATCAAAAGATAGGGATTACTTTGTCCTATATACCATACATAGGTCAGGTATCCAATCTCAAAAACGTCGGAGAATATTGGGAAAATGTGAAAAATGGCTGATTTTTAACATTTACTGCCCCTGCGACCTTGACCTTGAAGCAAGGTCTGGTCACTGTGTATATTTTTGTACGCCTTGTCATCCTATACCATCATGCCAAATTGGGTGTTGATAGACTTAATAGTGTCTGAGAAAAATCCAACGTTAAAGTTTTTTACGGACGGCAGGACGCCCGGACGCCCAGACACCCAGAGGGACAACACGGGTGACCTAGTATGAAAGTATAACATGTGTACTACAATGTTATGAAGTTTGGAAGAGTCATGTTCCATAGGTCGGGGTCAAGGTCACTTCAAAATATGTATACAATCCAACTTTAAAGAGATCCTGTGACCTTGACCTTGAAGCTAGGTCAAGTCACTATGTATGTTTTTGTAGGCCTTGTCATCCTACACCATCATGCCAAATTGGGTGTTGATAGACTTAATAGTCTCCGAGAAAAATCCAACGTTAAAGTTTTTTACGGACGACAGGACACCCGGACACCCAGACGGCCGCTCGGATGCCCAGACAGACGACACTAGTGACCTAGTATGAAAGTATAACATGTGCACTACAATTTTATGAAGTTTGGAAGAGTTATCTTCCATAGTTCAGGGTCAAGGTCACTTCAAAATATGTATACAATTCAACTTTAAAGACCTCCTGTGACCTTGACCTTGAAGCATGGTCAATCAAACTGGCATCAAAAGATAGGGCTTACTTTGCCTTATATACCATATATAGGTCAGGTATCCAATCTAAAAAACTTCAGAGAAAATGGGGAAAATGTGAAAAATGGCTGTTTTTTAGGCAACATTTACGGCCCCTGCGACCTTGACCTTGAAGCAAGGTCAAGTCACTGTGTATGTTTTTGTACGCCTTGTCATCCTACACCATCATGCCAAATTGGGTGTTGATAGACTTAATAGTCTCCGAGAAAAATCCAACGTTAAAGTTTTTTACAGACGCCCGAACACCCGGACGGACGAAAAGGGTGAGTACATAGACTCACTTTTGCTTGGCATGTGAGTCAAAAATTATTAAAAGGAAATCTAGGACCTGGATATAAATCTCAGCATCCCCTTTCCCTGTGTGGATGTGTAATTTTCACCTGGTGGGTATGAAAGGAGTGCATAAATTGGCCTAGAGCCAAAATGTGGTTGCTTGGGAAAAGATAGATGAAGTTAAATATTCCAAAAAAAAAATTCCCCATGCAAATGTATCATTGCATCTCAACTAGAAAAGCTGTATTCTTTAAACTCAGAGTGCTGTATAATCAAAGCATTTTCAATAATGTTTCCAGTTACAACTGATTTCTACATTGTTTGACCCAGTTATCTGACATTCTTGGTAATCACTTATGAAGTTAAAACAATTGAAACACAAAAAGTTTCTTTAAATGAACTCATCTTGGCAGTCCAGCATTTCATTAAACAATTACAAATATCAAATACTGCATGGATTAAGCTGGCAGTTACACATGAGCATCGTTGAAGTTTTAAATTCTTAGTTGAACAGTTCCCCTCCCCTTCACTTTTTAAATAATACAGTTTCTAATTCCCGCCATATGTTGCCAGTCCTACAATGGAAGAGCTACATCAAGTGCTACCAGACGTAAATGGTACTCAGAGATTCCGATCTGTATACAGGCACCATTAAATAGAATCTAACTTAGATTCTAAGTCTGCAAGGACAGGCACCTTTGGAGGAGGAACCCCACAGACTGGACTTGTAGGTGTTGCTGGTGTCCGTGTCATGGCTGCTCTTCATACTCTTCCTACAGACAGAGGGGCAAAAGTAAGCAAAAGATTGGGCATGTCTGTAAAGAACACATGGCACACCAGGCTAACAACAACTTTAATACACAGCAGCTTTCTTTGTTATGCTGGACTGCAGACTCGTCTGGGTCTTTGGATCTGTGGGTCTGATGTTTCTCTGTTGATATTCTGTGGGTCTGATGTTTCTCTGTTGATATTCTGTGGGTCTGATGTTTCTCTGTTGATATTCTGTGGGTCTGATGTTTCTCTGTTGATATTCTGTGGGTCTGATGTTTCTCTGTTGATATTCTGTGGGTCTGATGTTTCTCTGTTGATATTCTGTGGGTCTGATGTTTCTCTGTTGATATTCTGTGGGTCTGATGTTTCTCTGTTGATATAAAAAAAAAGAATAAAAAATTTATAATTGGAAACATTATTATATGCCATGAAAGTTTATTGTAAACGTTAAAAAAAAATAAAAAAAAAAAGGGGGGGGGAAGGTTGTGGATTTGGAAAAATTTGGAAAAAAGTTAATGTAAAAAAGGGAAGGGGGAAGGATTGGAGGAAAAAGACAAAAAAAAAAAATTGGGGGGGGGAAAAAGTTATTGGAAAAAAAGGGGTAATATTTTTGGAAAAAAAAAATTTGGAGTGTGGGAAAAAAATGTGGAATGTGGAAGGGAAATGAAAAAAAAGGAAAAGGGGGAAAGATTTTTGATATTTTGATGGGAATTGAAAAAAGGAGGGAAACAAATGTACAAAAAAAAAAAAAAAAAATTGGGCAAATGGGAAAAAAAATTGGAAGGGGAACAAGGGAAAAAAGGAAAAAATGTGTGGGAGGGAGAGGGGAAAAAAATGATTGGGGAAAAGAAAAATTAAGTGGGGGGGGAGGGGGGGATGGTGGATTTGTTTAATTTTTTGTGTGGGATTGGTGGGAAAATAAGGAGAAAAAAAAATTGATGGGAAAAAAAAAAGGTGGGGGAAAAACATTTTATTTGGGGGTGAATGAAAAAAGGCGTGAGTATTGTGGGTTGGAAAAAAAAAAAATTGGGGGGAAGAAAAAAGAAAAAATATTTGGGATTGGGGGGAAGGAAAAAATAAAAAAAAAAAAAAAAATGGGTTGATGAAAAGAGGATTGAAAAGATGATATATGGGGGGATTAGTGGGGGGGAATGAGTTCTAGAAATTTTGTAGTTTGGAAAATTTCGGGGAAAAAGAAAAAAAAAAAAAGGAAGAACAAAAAGGGGGAAAAAAAAAATGGTGAAGAAAAGGAAAAGGAAAAAACAGGGGGGGAAAAAAAAAGATGGGATTTGGGAAGGAAAAGGGGGAAAAAAAAAAAAAAATTGATGGGGGGTGGGGGGGAAAAAGTGGGTTGTGTTGAAAAAAGGATATTTTGGGGAAATTTGAAGGGGGAAGATTGAAAAAAAAAAGAGGCGAGGGAAAAGTTGGGGGGGGAAAAAAAAAAGGAAAAAAGTGAAAAATATTAAGTTATTTTAAGAATATATAAAAGAAAAAGAGAAAAGAAAAAAAAAAAAAAAAAATGATTGGGGGGGTGGGGGGGAAAGGGGAGGGAAAAAATGGGAAAGAAATAATGATTTGGGGAAGGAGGTGGGATGGAAAAAGGGGGAAAAAAAATATTTAATCTAAAAGTATATGGGAAAAAAATGAAAAAAAAAAAAAAGATTGAAAGATATGGAAAGAAAATTTTGATGGGGAAAAAAAAAATGAGGAAAAAAGAAAAAAGGAGAAAATGAGGGAAAAATATAAATATAAATTAGGATGAAAAACAAAAATTGAGGGGAAAAAAGAAGGGGTATTGGGATAAAAAAATTGAAGAAAAAAAGTTTTGATAGATGAAAATGAAAAAAAAAAGGAATTTGCGGTGAAAAAAAATACAAAATTGGGCTGATTGGTGAAGGAAAAAAAATGGGAAAAAGGAAAAAAAGATTGGGTTTGGGCGGTTGAAAAGGACGGGGATGAAAATATTGGGGTGAAAATTTGGGGGAAATGTGGAAATTTTTTGGGGGAGATTGGGAAAAAAGGGGGGACAAAAACTGATATTGAAAAAAACAAAAAAAATTTGGAACATATTCACTTT
>JAWQFJ010025258.1:0-2500 GCA_034096865.1 Theodoxus fluviatilis
CAATGAAAACGATTCAACAGACTCCATTTTGCAAAATTTGTGACGTGATCATTTGACGTCAAATAACGTGACGTCATTTGCCAGGAGATTTTTGAGAAGGGTGAATAGAATAGAATAGAATAGAATTCTTCGGCTTGCTTAGGCGTCCAGGGCCTATCGCCGATTCTGGTAGTTCTCTGGCTGTATTTTTATTGTTCTTATGGATACTAGCTGGTCTTTTATCAGGCCTAGAATGTCCTCAGATGTCTTAGGCCGCGAAGCCTTTATCTGATCTTTTGATCAGTACTTATGGCTACTCTCACTTTTTACTACCCTAGTTCTAACGATCTTAAAAGATCGTGCCTATTTTCTATACTTTTCTTCCGGTAGCTTATGAGTGGCAGAGAGTGGTATACGTGGCAACAGCAGCGGGTGGCTAACATCATCACAGTAGTCAGTACATGTAGTCTTTGAACATCGTGTCAATTCTTTTTTTGAAGCTGTTTAATGACGAACACTGAACTTGAGAACACTGGTAAAGGAGAAAGAATTATCCCTCATGGTTTACTGGAGGTCCTACAGACTTTATCTGTCTGTGTGTGTGTGTGTGTGTGTGTGTGTGTGTGTGTGTGTGTGTGTGTGTGTGTGTGTGTGTGTGTGTGTGTGTGTCTGTCTGTCTGTCTGTCTGTCTGCCTGTCCCGACTCCACGGCTTATATCTCAAAAACTACTGGACGGATTTCCTTGAGATTTTGCACACTAACTGAAAGTTAGGTCCGATTGAATGTATCAAATTTTCAGAATCGAGGTTTGAAGAGAAAGTGGTTGACGGTCGTAATACGATTTTTTCCATTCATGGTCGAAACTTCGGCTTCGCTGGCTTCGAGATCGTTTTCGCCTTGCAGACGACTGCTTCGTATTCAAATCATCACTGCAAGGCAGCGCGAAATTGACCGAAGTCGATTTAAAAAACTCGTATTCATACACATAATAAACCAATTCGATTTTCTTTCTCAGATTATTCAGACTTTCTCCGATTATTTCGACCATAAGATAGCAGTGATTTGACATTCGGCGTCACCGTGTCATGTGACAGTGATAGTTTCGTCTGCAACTCGCACTTACGTTATGGTTGAAGTAGATTGATGTTTACTTCGTCCGCTGAATGCTGTCAAGACTAATGCTCGAATGAATTAAGTATGATTTCATAATTTTTCAGGATTAATACAAATGTATATCAAATACATCAGTTCAATTTAATCGAGTCAATTAATCGAGTACATGTCCACTAGGTCAAAAATGTGTTGAGTGGAACGCAAGTCAGAAAAGTTACACTTGCAGTCTAAACAACAAAATGAATACAGTGTTTGTATTGAAAAATCAGGTCAATCTTTTCGTCCTTTGGTTCCACGACAAGAGTATGAAATCTATCTCTGTCCCAACTCAATTGAAGTTTTGGCATGTGTGACGTAATCATTTGACGTCGAATAACGTGACGTAATTTCCAGCGGATGTCCCATTTGTGAAGGATTTTTTTATCATTCCTTTACAAACACGTAGTAACGTCAGTTGCCAAATGAATGGCTCAGATTGTAAAGCGCTGGACAATTGTAACGTTAGGTCATGCGTGAACGGATTCGAATCCACACTGAAACTTTTTTCGAACCCGACCTGTTTTTTGTGTTTTTGTGTGTGTTTTCCCCCCCTCTTTTCTCGAGAGATTGCAGGTTTGAACCCAATTTTTTGTGTGTGCCAAAACCTGGAGGTTCAGCGCCAGCGGTTTTTATTATTCTTCAAATCGGTCAAATAGTGACGTCACTCGTTCTTCAACCTTGGTAGTTGATGACGTTATCGGAAATTTTAGAATTAGGTCCATCGCACATCTGCAGTGTTGCTAGGCCAAAATTCTAGTGACAATTTACTTGAACGAAATTCTTTCTGTTTACTTCTGAAAAGTTAGTGTGAATGTGTTTTGTGGTTCTGTGTTCACTAGGAGCTAGCCGTCTCCAGTTATACGGCTATACCTCCTGTATAGTTCTGAGTTGCTAAGGGACTAGCTTTAATCTTCTTCCATCAGGAGATAACTTTGCTGTGTTTAGGGTCTATTCTTTGGAAAAAATCTTTGCCCTTGTTTAAATAGGTTAGCATAGGTTTCAGCCCCAGCTTAAAAATAGTTACCCGTTCTTTCCTAAAAAGGTGTTATAGGAAAAAGTAACCTTACATTACCCACCTTGCTTTGTCTCTTGGAAACCTGAAGTACGAAAGCTCTGGGCGTTTCTTTCTGTTGTTGCTACAGTTAATAGCGCTGCAGTGGTCACTCGTAAACCTGTGTTTTTCCGCCATGTTTGTGCGAAGTCTCCACTAAATCTTATAATCATGTGACTAAATACAGTGCAATGTTGAAACGGACTATAGGCATCTCCCATAGTGCTAGCCGCTAGGGGCGCAACGTGTCTCGATCCTCACGAGAATGAGCTAATATGAACTATCTTTGTGTAACCTATAATCTTTGACGGGCTGTCG
>JAWQFJ010025258.1:7500-22500 GCA_034096865.1 Theodoxus fluviatilis
ATATTCTGATAGCATTTGCAATATAAAAAAGGCACCTAGAAAAGAAAAATCACTATATAAATTGATAGGTTTTCACGGAAAAGTAGTTGTCGGCCATTTTTGCAAAACATAGGGTGTTCACATAAAAAATTCACTGATTCAAACTCCCCTCAAAAGAAATTATAAAGAAAGGTAACTCACTGTGGAAATATGGTTACTACATAATTTCAAACTGGAGCTGCCTCCCTTAGACCTTTGGTGACAATACAGGAATTTTTTGTTCCTAACGCCCCATATGGGGCGTTACGTTGCAAGAGAGTTAAACTGCAATTGCATAACCATTTTATAAGCCGTGAATGAACTTATATCTTCAGGTGCTGTTACAAAAATGGCCACATACCAGTTTTCCATACATATCTCAATCTCGACAACCAGGTCCACTAGCCACTACAATGGGCTATAGCTTGATTTCTCTTGAGGGACAACGCGACTTAATCCGAGCGTTGCCACATTAAATATGATTAATGTTGTCTCCCCTGTACGGTGTTGAGGCAATTAGTCGCCCCTGTACGGTGATGAGGGAATTAATCTTTTCTGCACAGTGTTGAGTCAATTAATCTCTCCTGTACGGTGTTGAGAGAATTAGTCTCTCCTGCACCAAAGAACGTAAGTTCTTTGCCTGCACGGTAATGAGGGAATTAGTTTCTCCTGTACGGTGATTAGGGAATCAGTCTCCCCTGCACGGTGTTGAGGGAATTAGTCTCCCCTGAACGGTGTTGAGAGAATTAGTTTCTCCTGTGCGTTGATGAGGGAATCAGCTGCACGGTGATGAGGGAATCAGTCTCCCCTGTACGGTGTTGAAGGAATTAGTTTCCCCTGTGCGTTGATGAGGGAATCAGCCTCTCCTGCACGGTGATGAGGGAATCAGTCTCTCCTGTACGGTGTTGACGGAATCAGTCTCTCCTGTACGGTGTTGAGTCAATCCGTCTCTCCTGCACTGACGAGGCAATCAGTCTCTCCTGCACGGTGATGAGGGACTTAGTCTCTCCTGCACGGTGATGAGGGAATTAGTCTCTCCTATTCGGTGATGAGGGAATTAATATGTCCTGTACGGTGTTGAGGGAATCAGTCTCTCCTGCAAGGTGATGAGGGAATCAGTCTCCCCTGTACGGTGACGAGGCAATCAGTCTCTCCTGCACGGTGATGAGGGAATTAGTCTCTCCTGCACGGTGTTGAGGGAATTAGTCTCTCCTGCACGGTGTTGAGGGAATTAGTTTCTCCTGTGCGTTGATGAGGGAATCAGTCTCTCCTGTACGGTGTTGAGGGAATTAATCTTTCCTGTACGGTGTTGAGAGAATCAGCCTCTCCTGCACGGTGACGAGGGAATTAGTCTCCCCTGTTCGGTGATGAGGGAATAAATCTCCCCTGTACGGTGATGAGGGAATCAGTCTCTCCTGTACGGTGTTGAGGGAATTAATCTTTCCTGTACGGTGTTGAGGGAATAAATCTCCCCTGTACGGTGATAAGGGAATCAGTCTCTCCTGTACGGTGTTGAGGGAATTAATCTTTCCTGTACTGTGTTGAGGGAATTAGTCTCTCCTGTACGGTGATGAGGGAATTAGTTTCTCCTGTGCGGTGTTGAGGGAATCAGTCTCTCCTGTGCGGTGTTGAGTCAATCAGTCTCTCCTGCACAGTGATGAGGGAATGAGTCTCCCCTGTACGGTGACGAGGGAATAAATCTCCCCTGTACGGTGATGAGGGAATAAATCTCCCCTGCACAGTGATGAGGGAATCAGTCTCTCCTGTACGGTGTTGAAGGAATCAGTCTCTCCTGCACAGTGATGAGGGAATGAGTCTCCCCTGTACGTTGTTGAGGGAATAAATCTCCCCTGTACGGTGTTGAGGCAATCAGTCTCTCCTGTACGGTGACGAGGGAATCAGTCTCTCCTGCACGGTGATGAAGGAATTAGTCTCCCCTGTACGGTGTTGAGGCAATCAGTCTCTCCTGCACGGTGATGAAGGAATTAGTCTCCCCTGCACGGTGACGAGGGAATCAGTCTCTCCTGCACGGTGATGAAGGAATTAGTCTCCCCTGCACAGTGATGAGGGAATCAGTCTCTCCTGTACGGTGTTAAGGGAATCAGTCTCCCCTGCACAATTATGAGGGAATTAGTCTCTCCTGTACGGTGATGAGGGAATTAATCTTTCCTGTGCGGTGTTGAGGGAATCAGTCTCTCCTGCACAGTTATGAGGGAATTAGTCTCCCCTGTACGGTGTTGAGGGAATAAAATCTCCCCTGTACGGTGTTGAGGCAATCAGTCTCTCCTGTACGGTGACGAGGGAATCAGTCTCTCCTGCACGGTGACGAGGGAATTAGTCTCTCCTGTACGGTGTTGAGGCAATCAGTCTCTCCTGCACGGTGATGAGGGAATTAGTCTCCCCTGCACGGTTTTGAGGGAATTAATCTTTCCTGTACGGTCTTGAGGGTATCAGCCTCTCCTGTACGGTCTTGAGGGAATCAGCCTCTCCTGTACGGTGTTGAGGGAATCAGTCTCTCCTGTACGGTCTTGAGGGAACTAGTCTCCCCTGTACGGTGTTGAGGGAATTAGTCTCCGAGTGTTCGCAGTTTCGGCATCACAGCACTGAAACGAGGAGCGCCGACGATGTGCACAAAACGCAATGGCAACTAGCGCGCGTGTGTCTGCATGTGTGTGTGCCTGTGTCTGCATGTGTGTGTGCCTGTGTCTGCATATGCGTGTGTGCCTGTGTCTGCAGGTGTGTGTGCCTGTGTCTGCATGTGTGTGTGCCTTTGTCTGCATGCGTGTGTGCCTTTGTCTGCATGTGTGTGTGCCTGTGTCCGCATGTGTGTGTGCCTTTGTCTGCATGTGTGTGTGCCTGTGTCCGCATGTGTGTGTGCCTTTGTCTGCATGTGTGTGTGCCTGTGTCCGCATGTGTGTGTGCCTTTGTCCGCATGTGTGTGTGCCTTTGTCTGCATGTGTGTGTGCCTTTGTCTGCATGCGTGCGTGTACGCTGTGTGTGTGTGTGTGTGTGCCAGCAGATGTGTGTATGACTGCTTGAGTCAGCGTGCGTTCACGTGGGTGTTCTGTGTGCATGTGTGAGTGTGTGCGCGCGCTCAGTGTATGACAATGCATCCATGGATAAGCATTTTTGGACTGCTCTATCTACAAATGATTTAATCATCAACACTTTCATGGTCGTCGTCGCACAATGGGCTGACTGTTCGACTAGTAATCTTACAACTACAGAGAGCAAAACTTTTGCGGGGAAAATATTTTTAATACCATATGGTGATGATTTGATCCCTCCAAAATGCATACTATTCGGTCTCATCACCGTCAACTTCAGTTCAGAGCGTTTCAGGGACCTAGCCGAACGAATACAAGTACAGCATTTGCAAACACCTCAAACTGCCAGGGGATATTCCGACAAATACTACTTAAACAAATTCGACAAAATATGACACAATTCAAAATAAAGTAAAATACTGTATGATTCTTGAACTGTTTATTCACTTTAAAACACCGGCATGAACTCTCTCTCCTCTGAACAGCAGAAAACAGTCGAACACATCACGCCAAAGTAAGTTAGCACACAGAACTACACCAGCAATCAGTGTCATAGCAGCATTAACATTCCAGGGCACGTCACACATAGCAACATTCCTCTAGGCACACACACACAAGCAGGCAGGGCCATGTGACACGGGAACACTGACACCAGTAGGTTTTTGGTAGATCTATCGAATGCGAGCATATGCGGCAGAGCAGTTTGTAAAGGGCATCGATTGGGTAATCGATCAACTCGCCAGATTACGACACGACCCCATTTTTCAGCACTATGTACATCAATCGAGCGCTTCGCTCGGTCCTTGGCATCAAATAGCAGAACAAGGTTTTTAAAAAAAGTGGACGTCCTGGACAAAGCAAAAACATCATTCAATCAGGTGAACCTCTGGAGGTACCAGTTTCGCTGATCTGGCCATGACGTCAGAATGGAGGACAAGCGGGGGGGGGGGGGCGGGGGGGGGGGGGGTCGGGTCTTCTTGGGGGAGCTGACTTGGGTCGGGGGAGTCTGGGCCGTCCACGTATTTACTTAGAGTGCAGCCTGTGGACGCCAGACTGAGGCGGTGCGGTCTCGAGCCAGAACAGCTGGAGCCAGCAGTCCTAGACAGATTCCAATGGCGTACCCACAGCCGACTGGCAGGCACCCTCCACGAGAGAGGGCGAAGAACTCGGGGCCGCGTCGTTCGAGAAAGGCGTCGTCGAGTTGTGTCAGTCTCGGCAGCATCATGGAAGATCTAGTGCCATGCGTCCGTGCATTATAAACACGTCTCAAGTACGAACACTGACAACATTAGAACTTTCAACCACAATATCATTCATTTATTCATGAATATTCCAGAAGAAGTGGCGTGTTCATTGAGGAAATCTTAACTTTTTGCAGTGGCATAAATATAAGGAAAATGTATACGCGACTTAAGTGCACTGAAAACTTTACTCAGCGATTTTCGAAAACTCTTTTTAAAATACAACTTTAGCCTTGTTCCTCACGCACGGTCACACAGCAGCTCCCACCAATGCAAGTCTAGGCAGGACCAGTAGAGCCACCTCCAGTCCCACAGACAGCTGCACAGTTCCTGTCATCCTTGGGACCAGTGGACGACCAATTATGAGTATCAACTGTATTAATTCGCGGTAAAGTCGGGCGAAAACATTCTTTGGAATATGCATGACAATTTTCTCCACCTAATTATGATAATTAATGGCTTTGTATTTAAGCACAAACCGCGACAAACTGATAGAAAACTCACCAATCAGGGGCACGCTGCCCAGAATCTAAAGTGTTTCCGAGTTTGTTGTTTATTCATTATTTGTATTTTCAAATATTTATTATTTTCTATCACACACAAGTCAGCAGGTATACTTTCGTGGCGTCATCACTCGCCCTTTCCTGCGGACCATGATCCGCCATCGAAGTGCCATTGTGGGGAGGGAGAAACCGCCTCGACTTCGCTCACACAGACGTGTCTGATAGGATGCTGCTTTCGGTGTGGGTTTTGGTCTTAAAAAGGCAGAAGGCGATAAGCACTGCAGCATGTAGAACTGCAAGCAAACAGTCAAGTAGGGGAAGAGGTAGGGGACAAAATGAATAAATGAACGAATGAATGAATGAATGAATGAATGAGGTTTTATGGCCTATCAGCTTTGTAGACTATGCAAGGCTAATGATCAGATATCACTAGAACCAGTTAGCATAAGAGCATTCGTGTCATGCTTTCCCTATTATTTCATTCGCCTTTGACGAATCTCGTAGGGAGACGGCGTTGGTCTATTCTTACTACCAACTCACAGGGAGGCAGGGAACAGAAATACGTTCTCTTCATTTCTACCTGGACACAACATGCTCCCTCATCAACTGGAACCCTTGACTGTTGAGCTTTGGGGTCTGTCTACTCCAGCAGCTCAGCCAGGGACAGCCCCATTCTGTGCCACAGAAGGCTTGTTCAGGAGGCGCAGCCCTGTGAACAGCGCTGCACGTGTTTCACTCCTGAACAGCAATTTTGGGGCGTGATTCACTCAGCGCTGAGCAGCGCTGTGCATCACAGATCCGAGGTGACTCACACGATTTTCAAAATCGCGTCTTCGATCCCGCACTGGCCGTCGATGCGTAAAATAACCCTCAGAAACATCATTTTGGGGATGGAACGGGCTTTATTTGCCCCAAGCGCTCTGTATGCGCGAGTAATGGCAAGTAAGGATGACACAGTGATGGACTTTATTAATGAAGAATACATGTAAACGTGCATAAACGATGTATGTGGCAAAGAAAACACTTTCTTAGCGTCTAGCAACACAACATGCGGTGCAGAAGATTTACCTCCCCTTTAACAAGTGAAGCGCTGCAATAAATCTGTAGGTGTTCAGGAGAGGCAAAGAGCGCTCAATTGCAACAAGAAGCGCTCATGCAGCGCTTTGTACTCCTGAACAAGCCTAGAGACTACCTGTATTATTAATGCATACCATATAAATTACGTCATTCGTGGCGGTGGTCAATTCAGATACTACCTGGTAATCTCAGTGGTACAGAATGGGGCAGCCCTTGAGTAAAAAAAAAAGGATGGGTGCTCAACTCATAACTTTGCTTTAAAATATTGGTTTTGAAACACTTGTCATGCCAGTTGGCATTATTCTTGGGAGTTAAAGAATCTGGGCTCAAATCTCAGACAATCAAAATCATAATGCCAAGTATTACTATAACCAGCAGCCAGTTTATGAACAAATACAATTTTGACTGAATCTAAAAACAGTCCACTTTATTACCCTGTCCTTGCTGAAGCTGGCAAACTTTAGTGACGTTTTGTGTCATTAAGAATCATAGGTCACTGTTTTTTTGTTAGGAAAGTACACTTTATGGCAAGAAAATTTATAAATATCTCCATAAACAAATTCTTTATAAAAAAGAGGAAAAGTTCTACATGAACTTGGACAGAGGTCTGAGGCCAGAGAGAAATTCCTAACACTCCAAACACAATGCATCACAAAGGCAATGAATAAGCTCACAAAAATGAACAAAATCAAGGTTTTGAATCACTGCATCAACTAACAAAGGCACGAGAACACAATTTTTGTGTGAAAACAATCTCGGTTCAACTTGTAACACAACATCCTATTCAACCATTTCTCTTTTAACACGTAGCATTTCAAACATCAACATCTCCAGTGAAATGTTCACAATCCATGAGTTAACGGTTTATATGCCAACCATTCAACCATACTTGTCTCTTTAATCTTTTCTTCCTTTCTTCTAATGATCACTGGGTTGACAGGGGAATCTTTCAGGATTGTGTATTGCTGTTCCCTGGGAGCAGTGGCATGCTGAAGCAGGTGGTGACACCTGAGATACAAAGTGATGTGGATCACAGATTCCACTCTTGGGGAATTAGCGTTGAGATTTATGATCACTGTCAGATGTGTGTACTGAGGCAATGAGGACAAACCTAATTCAAGAATGGAAAACTTCAAGTGAGGACGCCAGAGAGCAAAGGAAATACAAGTACCGGGTATATTGATCATGTGTGAAAGAAAAGGAATTTCCTCACACTTTAAGTCAACTACTTGGTGTCAAAAAATTAACAAGACACGAGGAAGGTGTTGGTGACATGTAATATAGATATCTTGGGATGGATACAGATGATGCAATTTAGGAGGGGAAAAAAAACACCAAACGGCAAGTGTAGAGAAAGTATAACCCAAAAATTTCCTTTTTGAGGGTAGAACAATTGTAATCTTAATAAACAAAAACTCTTCATTGTGGATCTTGTATTACTCAGTCCTGCATATGGTCTATTTTATGTTTGATGTTTCAATTCAGTTGTACAGTAGTCGCCGCTTATTAAAAACACATTGAGACCGAACAATAGTGTTTTTAATAAGCGGCGTTTTTATTAACCGTTTGCGTGTTGAACATGTCCATCAGTAACGATGTAAATCCGGACCGGACAAACTGTTAAAAAAAACCCGGCTGTTTTTATTAACCGCGTGTTTTATAAGCGGCGACTACTGTATCTGAATGATGTGACCATGTCCCGATGCCCCAGGGAGCCTCTCTGGCCACTTCAGGCCATCCCTGGCTGAGTTCTGAGTTACCCCTTGCAAGCGCCATAGCCAGGGATTCCAGCTGAAGAGAGGGACATCTAGCAACTAGATCTTACATAACACTCCCATTACTTCCATCTCTATCTAGCTAACTAATCAATCTTCTTCAGCTTCTTTTCCCTTTGTGTGTGTGTGTGTGTGTGTGTGTGTGTGTGTGTGTGTGTGTGTGTGTGTCTGTGTGTGTGTGTGTGTTGTCTTCATATATCATCTTCTTTTTCATTCACAACATTTCAGCTGTCCATCCATGCACCATATCTCTCTCCATCTGTCTGCTTCTTCCAGTGAGTTTTCTTTATATCCACAGGTTTCCTCAGCTTCTTCCTTTCTCTCTATGTTTCACTGTCAGACCATCAGCCTCTTTCACCTCCTTCATTCATTAATTTGTCTAAAATTTGAGGAAGGAAAAAAATCGAAGAAGGTAAAATACAGATTATTGACAATGAATTGAATTAAATGTTTGGACAGTCCATCATCTGAACAAAATCTATCCACATGCAGTGACACGTGGTAACTCCTCATTCTAGTTCAGTAGAGGACTACAGAAAAAGTGAGGTCTTAACACGTGACCTTTTGCAAAGTCAAGAAATTGGTATTATATGACAACTTATTACCCATAACTGGGTCTCCAACCACTTTACTCTTAACCCCCTGATCATTGGGCCATTTAATCAACTTTTTACTGGCAACTGCAAGAAACACAGCAACAGGCTGATAGGGTAACATGGCCAGGTGCCAGCACCATCTCTGGTCCCAGAGCAGTATTCTACCCTGATGCTGGCTCACAGCTGCACACAGAAGTACATCACACTACAGTGTGCCTAGCCCACTCTCACAGGCATGCAATGCCGGGGAGAGACATCGCAAGTTAGGCACCTTGCCCAAGGATACAACTCGAGCTGCCGCATAGCTTTGAATGCAAGTTGCAATCAAAAGTGGGTGGAGAGCATTCTTACCACTGCATCAGACCCCCAGTGCCCAGTGCTGCTGAACAGTTGTAAGTTGGAAGTGGGCACTGCATGAAAGCATAATTAATTCACATTCTCATTCTCTCCTCTCTACTCTTCAATTCAGTATTTTTCTTCATTTCTTTGCACTTTTCTTGGCTGTCCTCTTTTCCTTCAACTCTTGCAGCTTCTTGTCAAGTTTTCGTTGATGGGCGGCATGCTTCTGGGCATCAGGTTTCTTGCTGGGGACTCCACTGCCACGGTACAGAACTCCCTCTCTGAGGATGGTCTGCCTGGCTGCAGCGTGGGCTGCCTCTCCACAGCCGTGAATCTCTGGCACATGGTGCGCCAGGCAGTAGCGCAGCGAGCAGTGAGGACACGTCTGACCTATGGTCACCGTAAAAGTTTTGCACTTCTTGAAGCTGCAGTGGCTGTCCAGCTTCTGAACTGCCTGGATCATGGCATCAAAGTCTTCTGTGTCCACCTTGTTCAGAGCATTTGCCGCGATCTTCACCCCCTTGTCCCCGCCTTTCTTGGCAGACTTGTTCCGTTGCTTCAGTTCCGATTTGATGGCAGCAGCAGCTGCTGAGTCTGTGGATTGAGGGACTTTGGGTCTGGCTGACTGGGGTCTTCCACAGTGCAGCTCGTGCAAAGCGATGTTGGCCTTAATCACATCCTTGCCACAGTGCCTGCATGTCTCCTTGCTGGGGTCATGGGGCCTGGTTGACTTAGGAAGTTGTTGTTGTTGTTGTTGTTGGGTCTCTGCAGTTCCCCGAGTCTCTTCTGTGCTGGGTTGTTGCAGAGATGTGTTGTCAGTTTCCTTGATGCCATTCTCTGGAGATTCAGTTCCTGCAATAGCACTGGAAGATTCTGGTTGCGGGGTTGATGTCTGGGAGGATTCGGGTGAAGGCTTGGCATGTCCAGGTTTGGACACTACAATGTGCCTGTCCTTGCCGTCCCCTTCACTGATGTGAAGCAAACCCAGCTTTTCAGCAACCTGAAAGAAAGCATAGATTCCTCAGACTGTGTGATATTGCATTTACAATATGTCTATTAGGACTTCATTACAGCGTCATTGTAAACTGCAACTTATTCAGTGAAGGTCCCCCCCCCCCCCCCCTCTGTTTTTCTCCCTCTCTCTCTCCTTTCTTCCCTTATTCCCTTCTTTCTCTCTTTTCTTCCTTCCTTTGTTGCTTTCTTTCTTTCTTTCTTTCTTTCTTTCTTTCTTTCTTTCTTTGTCTTTCTTTCCTTCTTGCTTTCTCTTTCCTTCGTTGGACTCCATAATTGCAATGCTGCACAAACATGACATGAATGCTGGGCAGGGTTGAGCTGATTTTAGACAGTGCCAATGCCTACCGAGTGGATGACCATCCTGTCATGGGAGGACAGGGAAGGGGAGAAGTCCATCCTGCCCTGAGCTTCGTCAGCCAGCAATGTCTCCAGCACAGCCAGGTACTTCTCGGCCTTTATGTCTGTGTCGTCATGCTCGGGTCTGCGACAGAGCAAGGCTGACACTTGCACTGAGTGACAGACAGGGTGACACTTACACTGAGTGACAGACAGGCTGACACTTACACTGAGTGACAGACAGGCTGACACTTACACTGAGTGACAGACAGGGTGACACTTACACTGAGTGACAGACAGGCTGACACTTACACTGAGTGACAGACAGGGTGACACTTACACTGAGTGACAGACAGGGTGACACTTACACTGAGTGACAGACAAGGTGACATTTACACTGAGTGACAGACAAGGTGATGCTTACACTGAGTGACAGACAGGGTGACACTTACACAGACTGACAGACAGGATGTCTGTAATATAAACAAATGCATGATTAATCCATGTCTACATTCATTTGTGTGTGTGTGGTGCGTAATAAGGGTGATAATGCATTGACCAATATCAGTGTCCTAGAAGGCCCTAATCACCTATACACATGCACACACATGCAGACACAGATACATGCATGCACACACACACATGGACACACATGCACATGCATGCACACACACACACATATGCATAAACACACACCCTGCTTGCTGGGGGGTAATAAATCAGAAACGAGAGGCAAAAAACGTCAGTGCAATGGAAGTAAACAAGGTAAAACCTACAGCTCTACAAAGAGTAATTGAACTCATTTTCACATCCAGAAAACTTTGAGGTATTTTTGTGCTCATGCATTGATCCAATATAAAACTTTATTTCATGACCTGACAGAGACAGATGTAGACAGTGAAGGCCACTAAAGGGATATTCCTTCAGTATGCAAAATATGTAAAGACATGAGTGGTAGTAATGGGAGTAATACTAAATCAACAATTGTTTTAATATTTTTCAGTCTTGAAAGTATCTGTTGAGTGCAGTTTTGAATGCTGATTCCATTGATACCAACACCGTTGTTGTAAGTCAAGTAGAACAGAAGTTATGAAAAACTCATGAGTAGCACGTTTTGTGTTATCAGTTCGGCACTATTACCCCCTAGTCAAAACATATGTGCGACCATTTTTGTGAGTCATTTTGACTAACTTCTAAACAGCTGACCCTCTATAAAAAAATTAGGCTTGTTGTATGCATACAGTATAATTAATAAAAGTTAACTTGATACAAGACATGCATTTTGCAGCTTTGAAGTAGTTGCTGTATTCACCAATTTGTAAATTGTCCCCTAATCGCACCCAAAATTAAATAATAAAATTTATAAAAACTTTTCCCCTAATTAACTTACAAAAATAATTTTGGTACCTTTGAAATCAGGATAAAAAGATCTGTCAGAATATACAAACTTCAAAAAGAGTATCCTAACTTTAAAAATCACTTTGAAACACCTAATGTTACTCTGACACAAGTCTTCTCAGAGCACAAGATACAACGGATTTGATTTTTGTTTGTTCATTTGCACATCACTTCACCCCTCCATTTACTCTTGCATGTGTTATTCATATAAATGCATGCAAATAAATTTCATGGAATTTTAATGGACCCATCACAAATTAAGTCCAATCTCATATTAAATTCCACAATTAAACAAGATGCAAAGAGGTAAAGTGAAAATGTATATAAAACATCAACAGGAGAAAGAGAGAGAGAGGAAAAATTCAATTATACAACTTAGTCAAAAATAATTCTCTCAACACACTGTCAATGCAAATTACTTCTAACTATATCTGTTAAAAAAAAGTGTTTCTCCTATAAAGACAAAAGGTTACATGAGCATTTCTTCCAGACATATACATGGACTGCAGGGGAAAAGTGACTCCACTACTGACAATGTGAGAATGCAGAACCTACCTGCGGTGGAAGACAGCCTCGCCCCCTGGAGCTGATGATGCTGTGGTGGTCTGGGACCCTGGTCTCTGTCCCTGGTTTTCCTTTCCCTTTTTCTTCCTCTTTCCCCCTCCCGCCTTCCCTCTTCCTTGCTTGCCCTCTGACCCCGCCTTCAGCAGGCTCTCCAGGTGTTCGGGTCTTTGGTGTTCCCCTACGTCATCTGTAACCATGGAAACATGTCCTGTACATCTTCCATTCCAATGTGCTGATTGGATGGAAGCAGAAATGAGCTTGTAAGACATATTGGTTGAGAAAAATAAAGATTAAAAACATAATAGATTGTCTTGGTGTTGACCTTTACCCTGGAGACATGACTGCAGCTGTTTCAGTCATCCGCCCTGTTGAAAACCACCCAAATTTCAAGGACAAGACACGCATATTTTTTCTTTGACATAATTATGTATCTTTCTATCTATCCAACAAAACAGCAAAACCAGTACCACAAGTACTCACAAGTGAACAAAGACGAACTCTATGTCACTGCTTTTTAGAAATCATAATGATGACATGTTTCAGTTGTAATTTTAAAAAAAGCAAAACTCGATGGCTTGACCCCTCTTGACCTTGCAGCAAACGCCATGACTGCCATGCAAAGGGTTGACCATTGTTTTGACAATTGCTGGATATGCTGACTGTGCACCAAAACTACAGAGATAAAGCTCCACAAGTGTCCTGAGATGTGCTGAAACATGGAAATAACTCTCCTACTAGTCATCCATGCATAAAACCCCACACAAATGAATACAGTGTAAATCGGCAACGATGCAAATAATAACAAATTAGTTAAAAACAGCAGACAAAGAATTAAAAAAACAAAAACACAAAAGCTAGACAACATACCACGTCACCACACCACACACAACAATCCACCTGTCACATGATACATTGCACCCCATCTCACAACAATCATGATCACAAAGCACAGTGCAATCCAAACCCGTTCTGTCCAATCCCACGCAATAAAAGTCAAGCCAAATAACACTATATACTACAGCAAACAACTGAACATGCTAGTATTGTATTATTCACTATGACACCATCCCACCCAATCAATCCAACCAAGGAATTCACACAGCCCTCCACATGTTGCATTGCACTGTATTGCACATCACATCCTCAATCCATCCCACCACACCACATCACACTACACCACACAATACTACACCATATCACACAACACCACACCATAACTACACTACATCACACCACATCACACTTCACAACACCATATCACACCACACAGTAGCACACCATTCTACACCACACCACACCACACTGCACCATACATCACCTCTCCAAACCACCCCATTCATAGAAGCACCCTTCACCACACAAAAAAAGTACAAAGCTGATGGCCATTGTGACTCCCTCTTCATGTCTAAATAATAATAACAATTACAACAACTGCAATTATAATTATAATGATAATAACGATGATGATGATGATGATGATGATGATGATGATGATGACAATAATGGTGAAAATGATGATGATGATAATAATGATGATAATGATGATGATGATTATGGTAATGAAAGTAATAGTAGCAGTAATAATAAAAATAAAAATAATAATAATAATAATAATAATAATAATAATTATAATTATTATTATTATTATTATTATTATTATTATTATTATTATTATTATTGTCCTTTTAATAAATAGGAAACTTTTTTTTTGGGGGGGGGGGGGGGGGCAAGGGGGGGGGGGGGGGGGGGCAAGGGGGGGGGGGGGGGAATTACACCCCTGGTCGCTACACAGCAGTGCCCCAGTAGGAGAGGTAATGTGGGTGAAGCACCCTGCCCTAGGATGCAACTCTTGGATGTGTGCAGCACTGAACACCGCACCCATCGGCTGCAAGTAACTGCAGGTCAAACGCTCTACCACTCGGCCACAGAGCCCCAGCAACGCTCTAACTGCTCGGCCACAGAGCCCCAGCAACGCTCTAACTGCTCGGCCACAGAGCCCCAGCAACGCTCTAACTGCTCGGCCACAGAGCCCCAGCAACGCTCTAACTGCTCGGCCACAGAGCCCCAGCAACGCTCTAACTGCTCGGCCACAGAGCCCCAGCAAGGCTCTAACTACTCGGCCACAGAGCCCCAGCAACGCTCTAACTGCTCGGCCACAGAGCCCCAGCAACGCTCTAACTGCTCGGCCACAGAGCCCCAGCAAGGCTCTAACTACTCGGCCACCAAGCCCCAGCAAGGCTCTAACTACTCGGCCACAGAGCCCCAGCAACGCTCTAACTGCTCAGCCACAGAGCCCCAGCAACGCTCTAACTGCTCGGCCACAGAGCCCCAGCAAGGCTCTAACTGCTCGGCCACAGAGCCCCAGCAAGGCTCTAACTGCTCGGCCACAGAGCCCCAGCAAGGCTCTAACTGCTCGGCCACAGAGCCCCAGCAAGGCTCTAACTGCTCGGCCACAGAGCCCCAGCAAGGCTCTAACTGCTCGGCCACAGAGCCCCAGCAAGGCTCTAACTGCTCGGCCACAGAGCCCCAGCAAGGCTCTAAATGCTCGGCAACAGAGCCCCAGCAAAGCTACCCACCCTGCAGGTAGTCCTGAGCAGTCCACACCTCCCCTGTGTTGGCCATGTACTCCACCAGGGAGGCCAGGAAGCTGTCATGGCTGACTGTCTCCGTGTCACACACCACCGCCAGGTGGCGGCGTGCGCGGGTGATGGCCACGTTGATGCGGCGATTCTCCGACAAGAAACCCACCTCACCTGTGGAGGCAGAAAATCAGTTGTGCAACGAGCACGTACACGTGTATTAATGTATGTGTTTGTGTGTGTAAGAGTGAGTGTGTTTGTGTGTAAGTGTGTGTGCAAGTGTGTGCGTGAGTGTATGTGTGCGTGTGTGTATGTGTGAGTATGTAAGTGTATGTGTGTATGAATGTGCACATGCACATGCACGCATGAGTGTGTGTGTGTGTGTGTGTGTGTGTGTGTGTGTGTGTGTGCAAGTGTATGTGAGTGTAATTGTGTGTAAGTGCATGAGAGAGAGAGAGAGAGAGAGAGAGAGAGAGAGAGAGAGAGAGAGAGAGAGAGAGAGAGAGAGAGAGA